>CAEFZY010006075.1:0-15536 GCA_903066815.1 Brachyrhaphis roseni
TTAAGCTAGCGCCTTTAAGCTAATGTCTTTAAGCTAACGTCTTTATGCTAGCGAGTTTCAGCCAGTGCTTTAAGCTAATGCCTTTAAGCTAATGCTTTAAATTAATGTCTTTAAACTAGTGAGTTTAAGCTAGTGCCTTAAGCTAACTGTATAAGATCCACAAAGTTAATCTGTTTAAATCCCAGTAAAGGAAAGATAAGTGGAAATCAGAGAGTGAACCAACAATGTATGAAGATTATTATAAATGTTTGTTTTCCAAACAGGACATTTTAATCTCTCTGTGTTTACATAAAGATAACGTTTAAAGGGACAGAAAAGTTATTTCTTTACATAAAAAACGACATAAAGATGGAAAACGTCTTTCATTATAACTGATGTTCATTAATATTCAGTAAATCAGAATAAATGTTCTGATTATAGCGCCACCTGTAGGTGGACCCCAGTAATAATGACAAATGTAAACAAATACAGCGATTTTAAATGTTTATAAGATGTCATAGCGACAGTCAAAGAAAGAACTATTTAATTTCAAGACGACTGCCAAATGACGTAAACATTCAGCTTAATTAGTGACTTTTTGTTCATTATTTGGGATTTTAGATCAAATCCAAGAAATCAGGGAGAGAAATGGCCTCATTTAACCAGAAATCAGTCAAATCTATTCAGAAAAATTAAATATTTCCATCTCTGTTTGAAATCGTTTGATGTTTATCTACATTCCTTTCTACTTCTCTTATTAAAAACTTAATAAAATCATTTCGCTGCAGTTGGAGGAAATGTTTGAGACGTTTTCAGTAAATGTGAAAGCAGCTTCAGAACCGAGACGCTTCCACCAAAATAACCTTTTCTCTTTTTTTAAAGGTTTAACAGGCAAACATTTCCGAGAAACTGGAGCAGAAACTCTGGATGAGTCTGAGTGGCTGGAATGTTGGAGGAGATTCTTCCAGATAATCCATCAAAATCAAACTAAGTTCAACATCAACGCATCAAACTGCCTGGAGACGGAGCAGGAAGAGTCTCATTGATCAGTGATCAAAGGTTTCATTGATCAGTGATCGGTTTCACCTCTGCCTTGTACATCCTGATCAGGCCCTGGTTGACTTTGGACCAGGACGGGACGGCGCTGATGTTCCACAGCTGGTTGGAGTGTTCAGCAAACGGACCCGTCTTCATCTGCAGAGCAAAGAGGAGATGATCAGAAATGATCGATTGTGGAGACACAAATCGTTAAAAACGTCAGAAAATAAAAGTTTCAGTGAAGGAACGACATAAGAGACATAAGAAAAACAGAAAGTAACAATTCAGAGCCCAGTTAAATTATTAGCAGGTTAGCATAGCATGCTAATGCTAACAAACACAACATATTGAGTTGGATCAGTTATTATGACCCAGTTCCTACTTATAAACATTTAATATGAAGAAATGAGCTGCTCAGTAAATGAAAAATAACAATTTAAAACAAACACAATTAGCTGAATAATCTGTTTCTAAATATCACTTTTTCACACAATCTTCCTGCTTCAACACATTAAGGTTCATTAATTAGATTTAATGCAAATGATTGATCAATTTCCTAAAATAAATCAGATTGTTGTGTTTTTGATTAAATATTCTCATCTGGGAAAAGACATTAGGAATCCTTCAAACTGTAATTAAATGTTTTTATTTCCTCCATAAACATTAATTAAATTCAACTGTATCAAAAAACATCATCTAGAATTTACTGAAATGGTGCTTTGGGTTCTGTACTCAAGTTTTAGCTTTTTTCATGAAGCAATACAGTTCTGATCTACCAATAATAATAATAATAATAATAATTCATTTTATTTGTTGGCACCAAAGACACTTTACAACTGAACACCAACATTATTTTCCTAATTTATCTCAGCTCTGAGGAACAGTCTCAAATGTTTCTGATTATTTCAGATTTTGGTAAATTAACTACAAAACTAAACTAAACAAAGTGAAACTTTGTCACTGAATAAAAAACTGGTCTAAATAAATTCTGGCTAAAATCTGGAGCTTTGGGAGGAACATAAACTAATCAAAACCAAACGGTTTCTGCTCAGTTTGAGTTTATGTCTCAACAAATGTTGAATCTATGAACGTCTGAATGCGACGCCGGCAGAGCAACCCGAATCCGGACCCTGGGGCATCAATCTTAGAAAAAACCTCGTTTTTCCATCCCGCAGCCGAGCGCCGCTGCAGACGCTTTCCAGGGCTTCGCATGAGAAGCCGGGGGAAGGGCGGGGCGGGGGCCGGGGGCCGGGAGGCGGAGACGGCCCGTATTCCCTGGAGGAAGGAGTGATTCACAGCAGCATGTGGGGAAGGAAGTGACTCATGTTTGGGGCTTGCGCTCGCACACAAGCCCTGTGTCTGACGTTGACGCAGAAACACAGAGAGAGAAACGGGAGGCTGAGACGGCAGGAAGGCGGCGCGGCGCGGCGAGGCGCGGCGCGGCGTGGAGCGGCACAGCGCGGCGCGGCGCGGCGAGGAGGAGAGCGTGTTTACGCTTTCAGCTGTAAACAAAGAGCAGCAAACAGAGTCAGGTCCAAACAGGACAGAACAAAAAGAATAAAACGCTCTGTGTGTGTCGTCACGTGCAAAGCTTCCCGGCAATGCTGGCTTTTAAATTCTTCAGCTTCATTTCAACAGTAAATACTGCTGTTGCTATGGTTACCAGCGCTTAAATAAAGCCGACAAATGGAGCAGAAACCCAGAAGCGAAGTTCTTGACGATGAGTTAACTGATGAACATCTGCTGCTCTGGACTCTGAAGAAAGATTTTATTTTAAAATAAAAATTTTTTGGAAGAAATAAAGAAATGGTGAAAGTCCAGAATCAGAACCAGAACCAGAGAAACGGACATGAAACGGCCGGATTTTAAAAGTCTGTTAACAACAGAATCAGGTCAGACGGAGATGAATCATAACCTTAGCAAACAGGATGAGTTCATCACAGGAACAGGAAATGTTTCATCCACCGAGGCTAACAGATCAGCTAACAGTCAGTTTAATAAAGAAGCTAACAACAAGCTAGTCAGAAGCTAACCGCTAGCATCAGACTTGATAGCGAAGCAACAGGGTGGCCATGGCGGCACGTCTGGACCTCAATCAGCCTAAGTGACCTCTGACCTCTGGTCTTCCAAACCTCGGTCTGGGTTCGGTTTGATATGTGAACCCCAAGCGGACCGCAGACCGCTCCAGAAGCAGGAAGTGGACCACGTCACAGAATGCCTGACCTTCAGCCAAAGACTAAAGAGAAATCCTCCATCTTGTTTCCATCTGGTGAAGAAGGAAGTTGCTCTCAGAGTCTTCAGAGGTTTTTGTGTCGTTTCCTTCAGTGGTTCTTGGTTTGAAAACCTCCAGATTGTAAGGTCACAAATCCGCTCCTCAGCCCGTTGCCTAGCAACTCAAGCACACTTGTTCAGCTGGTTTTTCTGCTGTACAATGGCTGCTGGAAAACACTTTCCATCCAAGAACCACTTTGGAGGCTCTACTAATGCTTTTCAAAGATGTATGGTTGTATAATTGTGCACATGTGTAAACGTTGAGTTTGGGGGCGTGGCCTGCAGCTGCTTACCTGGATTTAAAGTGGCAACATGCAAAATAGACTGAAATCTGATGATCGAAGAATGATTTGTACTAAAATGTAATGAACATGTTTTGTATAGACCACAGACGTATCCTAATATGTTCAAGGAAGCATCATAGGTCGGTTTTAAATAAATAATTTCATCTGTAGAGAGAAAAAACACAAGAAGAAGAAGGAGAAACGGCCTGATTACATCAACCCACCCCTCAATGGTGGAAATAAATCTGAAATATGTCCAGCCTTAATTACAAGAATCAACCCACAGAAATATCATTTCATGAGTGAGACGAGGGGAAAGGTCAGGCTAAGGCAGGAGAAGGAAAAAGGTGAAGGAGGTGTTCCACTGGGAAGACTGGGAAGACTGGGAAAAGGAAAAAGGATGTAGCCGCTCCAGTGACGCCCACTCCGGCTTCCCTCCTTTTTCCTCCAAAACTCCCAAAACAAAGCGCTCAGTTCCTGCTCTGGCAGACGACCAAGCAGTCCATCTGCCCACACACACACACAACACACACACACACCCCTACACACAACACACACACACACACACACACCCCGTCTTCCTCTTCCTGGACAAACCCACATTCAGCTGCGGCTCTCGTTTATTTCCATCTGAATCTGTAGAAAGTTCACTTAAAAAAACAATAAAGGGCTAAAATTTAAATATAATTAGTTTAATGAAACATGAACAGAATTCATGTTAAATAATGGGAAATATGTACATTAAATTTGAAAAATTAATAATATAATGACAAACATTAATTCAGGAAAACATTTTCTTATGTTATTGAAACTTTTATTTTGACCCAAAATATTAAAACAAATCCATGAAAATGTGAAGTTTGAAATGACTGAATATAGAACATTTTATATTATGAAAGCAGTTTTGATTTTCATCCATTTTCCAGGTTTTTCCAGATTTTCCTCCAGAATGTTTCAGCTCAGAGTGATGATGGTTCTGACCCAGTTAAACATCCAGAACCTTTTAGAGTTAACCAGTTTCTACGTCCAGTCGTTTGTTTCTGTGACTTCCTGCTTTCTGACCAATCACAGCCCAGCGAGCTCTCTCATTGGCTGCCAGTAAACTTCCGCTCTGATTGGTTCTGGACAAACTGGACCTGCAGGTTCTGTTCAACCGGTCAGCTCTGCTACAGAAACATTTACTTTGTGGACCCAGAAGGTTCTGGTTTCTTTAGTATGATGTCTAGTCCAGTTCCTGACTCCAAGAAAAGGCGGGAATCGCCGTGGCAACCAGGTGGGAATCACCATGGCAACCAGTGACTCAGCAGATTCTTCTTGAACTAGAAATCTGTTTGTTTAAAATGATTTCTAAAACTTTATAGTACTGGAGATTTTTTGCATCAACATGAAATAGCTAATAATGATTTACAGAAATCCCGATTTATTGTGTTTCATAGAAGAAAAATAAATAAAAATGGTAAATAACCCTAAATTAATTTATTTATTTGACTCTTTATTTGGTTTTAACAGTTAACTCCATATTAGAAGTATGATGCTCTTATTTTGAAGGGATCGTTATGTGTATTATGATGTTTATAATGTAAATAAATACTAATTTTAAAAGCTGCATGACTAAAACTGTGGATTTATTTAATTAAACACCAAAATTAAAGCTAATTTCAGGTTGTAACTGATAAATTAAGTTAAAACATACGTTTAGGGTTAGTTAAGTTATGAAAAAACACAAAATCTGTAATTTATTCTCATAAATAGGAAAACAAATCAACAGTTTCATAATGTTTTAAATTTATTAACCTAAAAACATGAAATTCTCCTCAGATATTTAATCATTTATCAATAATATTCATACTGAGGATTGTTTGTAAATTCATATAAATGAGTTTAAATGAGTTTCATTTAAGCAGAAGTTTTGGTTTTGGACCAGAGGAGATCTGGAATAATGATCCTGGTTCTGTATGAATAAATATGAGCTGTGTGTGTCGGATCGGACCGGTTCTGATGGACTGGACGGCCTGATTTTCTCACCTCGTTAATGAACTGGATGCAGTCCAGGAACATGTAGTCCTGGTGCTGCTCGTTCACCACTCTCTCATCGATGAAATGCCGCGGCTCCAGAGTCGGATGATCTGAGGACAGAGCAGCGTTAGTCACCACTGGGTGGTGCCGCGGAACCACAAGGTACAGTCAGATTTAAAAACTCTCTGTGGGATCAGTTCAGTTCAGTAACGATGTTCTGATTTATGAAATTATTTTATCTTTGTGGCTAAAGCAAATGAGGTGGATTAGCAGAGCTCTGGAGAGGCTTCTTCAGTCAGAGGCCTCTCCAGAGTCGTAGTAACACTGACTGCTACAGGAGATCAGCATCACATTGACTGTGAAGCTACTTGAATGTTAAAAGTTACGCCAACATTTTGTTTCTTTCTACTATAAATAAAATGTTTCTGGATTTAAATAACTAATAAAATACAAGTTTAGATAATTACAGTTAGAAAAGATTTATTTAAAAACATTTTGATCAGCAAAATCATTAAAATATTAAACAGCTCAGTCAGCTGTTTAAAGGTTAAAGGTCACTGAACCTACTTTAGAAGGACTCAAGAACAAAATATCACATAAACAAACAAATCCCTGCATTTTTCACACTAAAGAATTATTGTGTTTTTTGCAATTTTTCCGTAAAAATGGTCAAAACTATTGATTTCAAGTGATGCTAACTCCCACCTGCAGGGGGCAGCAGCTCTGCTCTGAATTTATGTTAAATTTTAATCCGAGGAACAAAAACCAAGCAGAGAAAGTAACTTCTTTAAGAAATAAAAATCTGGTTGTCTTTCTGTTATATGTAGAAATATTTATAGAGTGGCACGAGGCCTGTCGCAAAGAATCAATAAATTAAAATGAAATCAATAATTTGCATATGTATGATTTGTTATTTTTCTCTTTCTACCAAAAACTGGACATAAAACTCTTCAGGTGCTGCTTTGGATTCAACTAAACCTTTTTTCTGAAGCATA
This sequence comes from Brachyrhaphis roseni, assembly GCA_903066815.1. Taxonomy (NCBI): domain Eukaryota; kingdom Metazoa; phylum Chordata; class Actinopteri; order Cyprinodontiformes; family Poeciliidae; genus Brachyrhaphis; species Brachyrhaphis roseni. The sequence goes on from CAEFZY010006075.1 coordinate 6,584, forward strand.
ATTTTGTTTGCAGATTCTTAATAATTCATTTTATTTGTTGTTTATTGTTAATATATAAAATGTTTTTCAGTTCCAGTGTTAAATGTTTGTTAGAATTTAAAGTTTATTGATATTTCAGAATATGTTTTTATGCATTATCTGCAGCAGAATAACTGAAGAAGATGCTGCAATGGCCTAGTCAAAGCCCAGACATCAATCTGACCGAAACACTGGATCAGACTGAAGCTCCCCTGCTGGGTCAGGGGGTGTACTCAGAGGGTGTACTTAGTTTCTGTGTGGTGAATATAAATCAGAGTGGATCGTATGGGACTGCTGCCCCCTACTGGACACAAACATTTACTACATCACTTTTTACCTCCAAACTCCAAAATAATCCAAAAAATAGAAATTATGTTTCTTCTCAGTTTGAAGAACTGACCTTTCTTCTTCTATGGTAAAGACACATTAACCTGACCAATCAGGCTGCTCTGCTGATGTCACTTCCTGTCTGCCTCACCTATGAACTGGGAGCTGCCCCAGATGAAGGGCAGGAACTGGAAGTCGTCCAGTCCCCAGACGCCCTGGCTGCCGGCCGGCTCCATCCTGTAGGTCCGCTGCAGCTTCCGCATCACCTGCAGGTACCTGCAGAGACGCAACGCCTGGAGGCTCAACAACACAGTCGCTCTAAAGTATTTACACCCCACAAGGCGCTTTGATTCTGATTATTGACTCTGTAAATACTAATATTGATGATAAATGCAGAAAACAACTGTAAAAAAAAAATCTCTCCAAATCAACTTGGCTTAATGTGAAAAGTATTTACACCCTACAGGTCGCTTTTTTTCCCCTTTTTTCCACTTCAAATGTTAAAATCGATTAACGATTCCTATTCAACATCATCCTGTGTTTTAATAACTTTGTATTCTAATACAATATTAAAAGTATTTAAATCTTTAACTGAAACTCCTGGCTTCCATGTTTAGCTCCTAACAGAAAGTGGTGGTAGTTTTGAAGCAATCTGATTGGCTGACAAGTATTAGCTTAGTGCTGCACTGCCCCCTATTGGCTGGCATGTTTAAAGCAACGCTGTGTTGGAAAAAACTTTTCTGAAACAGATCCAGAGTTTATGATAAACAGGCGTGGATTTGTTTTTATAAACATCTGGTTATGTTTGGAAAAGTCGAAGTGCGACCCTCCTGACCCGTCTGACCCTCCTGACCTGTCTGACCCTCCTGACCCGTCTGACCCATCTGACCCGTCCTGCGGTACCGCAGCCTGGGCGTCTCACCTGTTGAACACCTTGAAGACGATGGCCAGCTGGTCAGAGATCCTCAGAGCGCTGACCTTACAGAGGCAGCAGAGAAATGCAGCGAAGGCCGCTTCATGACCTGAACAGACAAACAGAACTGGGTCAGAACCGTCTTGATGTTTGGACAAACTGACCTCAACCTGGAAACACTTTGACCTTTGACCCGGAAGTGCTGGCAGACGGAAAACGAGGCTTTTCATCATTTATAGATATAATGAACCAAAACTGCAGCTGGCTGTTTGAGAGGGAAGCATGGAGAGTGGAGGTTCTGATCCGGACCGGTACCTGTCCCGTAGTCGATTCGGGTCGGATTCCCGACAGCTTCCTTCAGGTAGACGGCGATCTCCGGAGCGGCGGTGGATTTCTCTGCAGGCAGCACGGCGACCACCAAGGCCTCGGCGTCCTGAAACGCAGACAGAACGTGATCCGAGCCCGGCGCCGACACGGACCGGACAGAGGCGGTTCTGACCCAACCTGCTCCAGCTTGGAGAACCAGGTTCTGTACGCCTTGTTGCCAAAGCGGGACGGCTGGTCGACCGGAGGAGTTTCGTTTATCCACCGGTCCAGAGTTCCCAGAAGGCCGAGCAGCTTCTCCACAGTCTGTAAAACCAACAGAACCGGTTCAGTTCTGACCCGTAACCCGGTCCTGATGAAACCTTGAACAGGAAAAATAAGACAACAGCTTCCTGCCCTCTGAGACAGAACCAATAGGAGAACCAACTGGTTCTGGAGTCCAGATGGACCCGGAGAGACACAAGCTCTCGTTTACAGAAATAAAACCAGAGGCGGACACATGCTAACATGCTAATGTGCTAATAGCATTAGCCGATTAGCTTACTACATGAAGCTAAGCGCACAAAATGTTTCCAAAGTTTAGTGCTAAACTAAAAATTAGCTCCACTTATCACATCAGTACTGTTTGCTTATTTCTGCTCAAAATACTCCTGGTAGTACAGTAGAGTACTAAAACTAACTTTTTAGTTGCTAATGTATAAAACTATTAAATGTTTAAAAATCTTTAAAAACTTCCATTAAAAACATCTTATAAAAAGTAAAGTCACCTCAGAGACTTCGTATTCACACGTCAGCTTCTTTCCTTTCACTCCTTCGTTCAGGGTCAGGATGAAGCCCATATAGTCAGCGTAGGCCTGGATGGGTCAGAACCAGAACCAGAACCTTTCACAGCAGCAGCTCTAGTTTCTGTCTGGGAGTTTCAACAGGAAGGAATCGTACCTGAGAGCGTTTCCACTTCCCCATGTCCTGCACCATGCTGATTTCCTTCTTGGGGATGATGTAGGCGGTCCCGGCGTCAGGCGCCTCATCTTCAGGAGAAGATGCTGGAAAGAACCAGGCAGACATTATTATCGTCTGATCCAGATCAATAAGTTTTTATCATATGGTTCAGGTCATTAAATTCTTTTTGCAAACTGTCATTTGGTTTTTTTTAGTTGCTTTTGGACTCATGGTTTCTTCCTCTCAGACAAACATTTCAGCCCATGTTGGTTTCAGCTGGAGCTTCAGAATGTCTTCATTCAATCACACATTTCAAACCAGAACCGGTTCTTCTCTGGGACACAGAAACCGTCGATGTCTGGACCTGATTCTAACAGATGAACCTCCAGGAAACTGGACCCAACAGGAACCAAACATCATCTGGACTTTCCCAAATCGTTTAAAATGCATTTTTATCTCAATGTATGTAAACTTCTGACTTTAAATAAATAAAACCCTCTCATTATTCTGACGTTCAGTATATATAAATACATCAATAATGTTTATCAGCTTGATGTCAGAAAGTTAAATTCTCTTGTTTTGCATTTCCATCCAGAGAAAACCTGATCAATCAATTTAACAACAAATAAATGAATAATGAACAAACAAGGCAGGATATCATCCATGATAAGTCATTTTTATGCATGTTGTGTTTAAATTAAAGCTGAATTATTTCCCTTACAGTTGAATTAAACTGGATTTTTCTCTTTCAGTTGTTTGACCTGCAGCTCGTTTCACAGCAACCAGAAGCTTCAGATTATATAATTATTAAAGTTATACAGGATTTAACGGATCAAAGGAGATTCAGCAGTGAAATAATCATCGCTATTTGATAACTAATGAGAAAGAGTTATTAATGTTAAAACCTGAAATGTTTTCTGAACCAGTTCAGGTTAAAACAAGCAGCCAGTTTAATGTCCAGATAAACCAGTTTGAATTTCCAGCGGTAAAAGGTAGAAAAGCAGCGGAACTGCTGGGAGGAGAACCATTGTTCCCAGTTTGACAGCAGAACTGGTGACAGACAGCAGAAACATCATATTTACCTGTCTGCTGCCCTGTTTCCGCCATGGCGAGCCGCACTCTTCTTCTACGATCTGTTCACAAGGTTTAAAGCACAGGTTTAAACCAGACGCTGTTCAACACTGCCCCCACGTGGTGGATATCAACTACTACATCTAGAAACGCAGATCAACAAAAAATCAATAGTTAAAACTGCGAAATCATTTTAATTATCTGATATTTACCATAGAAAAAAAATACTGAAAGTCTCCCAGAGTAGATTACAAAAGACTAAATAAGATTGTAATGCTCTTGCAATTAACAAACGGTTTAGAGAAGCAAGCAAACGAAACAAAACAATGTATAAGAGTGGCACTTTTTCACGTCATAAAATTACTGTAATTAAATTAGGCTTTAATTGAAGCCTTTAATAATGATAAACAAACAAATAAATAAACCATTTCAGAATAATTCCGGAAAATAAATGAGTTAATAAAGAAATCCGTTTAAAAAATTAAATCAAGTGAAACAGATTAGACCAACATTTCTTGTAATAAAACTGACATTTGCAAAGAGTTACATCTTTAAATTGTAATAAATAGCACTTGACCATGTGAATATGAGGGAAAATGAACTTTCTTATGTACTAAAATGACGGCAATTAACACATCGTCCACCAATAAACAACAAAAATACTATTTTTTGTATGATCTTTCAAATAAATGAAGTCAGGAATTAATAAAATATTTTTTATAATAAAATAAAATTAAGCTTTATTTATATCTATATTATATTTAATGAGTTAAATGTATTTTATTTCTCTTCCATCTGACGTGAGACGCAGTGAGTCTGTAGAATCTGCTCCTCTTTAAAACATCTCAGGAGTTTTTCCTCTCATTTCAGCAGCTCAGCAGGTTTTTCTTTCTTCTGCTGTTTCTCGGTTGATTTAAGTTTCTTCTGAGGTTTTTAGAAATAAAACCCCGAGCTGAGCGGCTGATCCTCCCCGGATTCAGATCACGGTTTGTGGGCGTTTCTGAGTCAGAATGTTGGCTTTTTGCAGCAGAACTGTGGTGAGTGGAACAACTCCAGCTAAAGTAGCAGAGAAACTTCTATATCTGTCGAAATATCTACAGCTGACCAACATAAACTGACTTTTATTAAGGACTTCTGGCTCATATTAGCAGCTTTATTGACTCTGACAGTTTAGTTTTTTTTAGTTTTCTGACTGAAACGGAGCGCTGAAGTTTCCTAGCTGTTAGCTTAGCTCTCATTAAAGTGAACGGAGCTAATTAGCTTGGGTGGCTAACAGGCTAACTGGGTGAAAGGTCAGTTTAACTGGGTTAGCTGGGGGAAAAAAACAGCTGGAAGTCCTCAAGAACTTAGTTTTATTGTCAACAAGGTCCAAACGCTTTTATTATTAAACATTTACTGTTAAAATGTATTAGATTTGTCTAATTTTAGAGCCTTTTTGGGTTATTTTTGATGGGGTTTTTTTAATTCCAATTAAGCTTCTTAAAACTGCTTAAAACTTCAGTTTATGTGTAGTTTTATTTTTTAAATCAAGTTCTTGTTCTCTGCAAAAAGTAACTTTCAGGTTAACGTTCCCTAATGCAGCAGCAGCTGTCAATCTGTGACCTTTACAGAAACGTTTCTAAAAACTTTCCTAAAGGTCACAATGGAAACACTGGGAAGTACCAGCATTCAGGGAACCTTTAGGGAACTTTATGAACATGAGTGTGTGAAGTAGATTTTTCTTTAAAGAGAAAATGTTTTATTTGCATCATACAGTGTTCCTTTATGTATCACATAAACATAACATTATTGTATCACAGTCAAGATGTTTTTCATGTTCCTTACTATAAAGCTTAAATGTTTTCTGGTCTATTCTTTCAAATAAATAAATTTACCTGAATTAACCTCAGGTAATTCAGGTAAATAACCTGAATTACCTGAGGTTATTTATTCAGCTGTACCTATTTTAGGAATGTCCCCTGATGTTCCCTAAAGGTTCCCTGAACTTTTTTTTTACAACTTTCACTGTGTGGCAATTTAAATAATTAACTTCCAGATAAATATTCTCGTTAGGTTTTCTAAATGTTAGAAAGCTTATTTTGCCCACAGGGAACTTTAGGGAACTTCATATAAAGTCTAAACAGTGTTTAAAATCCAGGGAACTTTCTCTGAAAGTCAAATGTTTTCTACACAATCAGAAATGTTTCAGTGAATGTTTTCTGAAGGTTGAATGAAAGTTAATTTCTACTTTCATGTGGTATTTTTATGTTACAAATAATTGTTAAAAGTGATTTTAAATGGAGAATTTGTGTGGATAAAAGGCATCAAATATATTGATTTTCCCAGATCTCATGTGGATTAAATGTTTCTGTGAATGTTAGTAAAGCTAACCTTCTTCTACTGACAGTCAGGGAACCTTCTGGGAACGCTTACACAGATTCAGGAAACATTCATTCACCTCAGCTGATGAGTGAATGTTTATTTCAACACCTGATCAGTTCAACAGGAGTAGAACCGTTAGCATGTTTAATAGTAGAACCGTTAGCATGTTTAATAGTAGAACCGTTAGCATGTTTAATAGTAGAACCGTTAGCATGTTTAACGGTCACAGGTCTTCCTGTCTCCAGTGGAAGGCTGTCATGGTGAGACCCTGTCCCTCTGTGAGGCTGGGTCACCTGGTGAAGCCCGTCTCTGCCACCCGGGTGGCCGGCAGGTACCTGAGCCACCAGAGGGGGCTGCCGAGCCTGCCGGTGCCCCCGCTGCAGCAGACCTGCGAGCGCTACATCTCGGCCCTAGAGCCCATCGTGGAGGCGGAGGAGCTGAGCCGGACCCAGCAGCTGGTCCAGCAGTTCCAGGAGGCCGGCGGCGTCGGGGAGCGGCTGCAGAGAAGCCTGGAGAGGCGGGCGAAGGACACAGAGAACTGGGTACGGCCAAAGCTCAGACAGACGGCCGTTGGTCAGCTTTATGTGCTGCACAGTGGCTGCTGTAAAAGACAAAAGTTTTGTTGTTGACTTATGATCCAGAAACCACTTGCTGCAATCTGGTTGGTTGTGCAGGAGGCTCTACTAATGCTTTTCAAAGATGTATAGGTGTATAAATGCACGTACTTTGCAGCAATTTTCACGTGTGAGTGTAAACCTGAGTTGTGGGCGTGGCCAGCAGCAGGTTACCTGGATTTAAACTCATGAACTTCCTTCCTTAATCTTCATGCTTTCTGCATGTTTTTCTACCTTCCTGTGGTTCTGCTCACAGCTCTCCCAGTGGTGGGTCCGGGTGGCCTATCTGGAGTACCGGCTGCCGGTGGTGGTCCACTCCAGTCCAGGTCTGGTTCTGCCCAGGATGGACTTCAGGGACAAACAAGGACAGATCAGGTGAACAAACAAACAGTTTCTACTGATCCTGGTGGTGTTTGGCTGACTTTACCTTTTAGAGAAATGTACCTGAAATGATTTACTTCTCAGAGAATCAACCTTTGGTTTGTTCTTCGTTCCATTTCTTAATCATCCCGTTGTTTGTTTTAGCCAGTGTTTGTTTGTTTTTTGTTCTGTTTGTGTCTCAGTCTGTCTTGCCTGTTATCGTCTCTACTTTTCTTCTTAGAGTTTAAAACGTCTGGATGGAAGTAAAGACTCAAACTGATCTGTAGTTTTTATTTCCAGGCTTGAACTCCGACCCCATGAATGACCCAGCTCTCTCTTTCTCTCACTGCAGGTTTGCTTCCAAACTGATCGCTGGAGTTTTAGACTTCAAGACGATGATCGATAAGTGAGTCGTGCAGCCATGAAAACATTCAGTCTAACTGGATGTTTGGACCTGTTTTTGCCTGATTTCTGGTTAAAACATCATTTTCTCTATAGAAGTCAGATCAGTTTGAAGTTTTTCCCAGTGTTTGATCTGTGAACTGGTCTGTTTCCAGTGAGACTCTCCCAGTGGAGTTCCTGGGCGGGAAGCCTCTGTGTATGAACCAGTACTACGAGGTTCTGTCGTCCTGCCGGATCCCCGGCGTCAGCAGAGACTCTGTGGTGAACCACGCCAGCAGCTCCCAGCCCCCCAAACACATCACCGTGGTCCACAACTTCCAGGTGAGGATTGCTGCTGGGAACACTGGGATACTGGGAAACCTGCTGGGTTGATGGAGGAGATGCAGTTTGATTTATAAGTTATTCTAGTTTTAGATAAAAATCTCTAACTGGTCCAACTTTGCCATCTGCTGGCTTTAATTGGTACTTGGTTTGTGAACAACATCAGATCTTTAATCCCAGAAATGATCTTCATCTGACAGAAGGCTGACTTTGTAACCGTCTTTATGTGGCTCTGAATGTTCAGGTCAGAGTTCAGCCTGATCTCTAGTTTCTATCTGTAGTAACTGCAGCTCTAGATCTATAACTCTGGATTGTTCCTCTTTAATAACTTTAGTTTCTGTTCAGAATCTGAATCCAGACCTGCTGCTCCTTTGTTTCTAATCATGTTAAGTCTCTCTGTTCCTCCCAGTTCTTCCAGCTGGACGTCTACCACAGCGATGGGACGCCGCTGACTCCAGACCAGCTCTGTGTTCAGCTGGAGAAGATCTGCAGAGCTTCACCGGATCCCAGCGCTGAACCTGTCGGTATCCTGACCACCCAACATCGAGACGTCTGGGGGAAATCCTACCTGAACCTCATCAGAGGTCAGTCAGAGAGGAGAGAGACAGAGCTGTGCAGCTGTGCCTTTAAGAAAGGGACAGAAAAGGTTTTCTGTAATCTGCTGTAATGCTCAATTTCCACCACCAGAGGGCAGCGACGCTGCATAGAATTACAGTTTTAGATTCAGATGTTTAGAAATCAGCTAATTAAACCTGGAAGATGTTAGTTTGTTTTAATAAAACATGTCAGTGTTTAGAGCCATCAGAACTGTTGGACTGGTTTCTACTGGTGAACTGGGTTAAACTGGTGTAGATCAGGAGTCTTTGTGATGCGTCTCTCCTCTCTGGTTCAGACCCGACCAACAAAACGTCGGTGTCGTCGATCCAGAGGAGCATCTTCACGTTGTGTCTGGACGGATCCACATCTGGAGGGACTGGAGATCAGAGCCGCAGCGCTGCAGCCGTCCAGATGCTGCATGGCGGCGGCAGCCGGGGCTACAGCGCCAACCGCTGGTTCGACAAGACGCTGCAGGTGACCCCGCGACCCCGACGCTCCGGATCACACACCGGGCCGTCCAGAACATTTTTCACACTAAAGCAACTGATCCCTGCTTTTTTCACGCTATTGCATAAATTAAATTTTTATTTCAAATTTTCAACAAAAATGGTGAAAAACACTGGATTTAAGTTAACCTCCACCCGCCAGAAGCTTATGCACAATTGTTTTACATTCCGAAATGCCAATGGTCACAAAAATAGTATAC
>CAEFZY010006076.1:0-20609 GCA_903066815.1 Brachyrhaphis roseni
TATATATATATATATATATATATATATATATATATATATATATACTATAAAAACTCTCAGTGTATAAAACAATAGGCTCGTTGAGTGAGCGTATAGATTTACAAGCTTGAGAAGTAAACTTCATCATTTGCTGTTTGTTTGTGGTATTGTTTTTCCTGATGTGATTATTCAGATCGTTCTGTCATTCTCTGTTAAACAAGGCGATATTCTTGTTTGCTGAATGGGCGGAGTTATTACAACATCCTCATTCCTGGAATACATCTTATCCCAGGGCTGACAATTTTAACGCGTACAGGCATGCGAGTAGTCTGAATATTTAAACGTTTTACTGTTGCAAATTTCAGATTAATCGAACTATTTTGACATTTAAGCCTCTCTCTGGAGCGCTAACGTGATTAATGTGATTAAAAAAAAAATGCTTAGTCGACTGACATTCTACTTTTAAAATTTTATGTTAATGTGGCCGCTGGTATTTCTTTTAATAACTTTTTATAAAATACCAGCGTATTTATGTAGTAAGTATATTTCTGCAATAAGCAATTCAATAAGTTGAACGTGAAAATGATATTTGAATGTGGCTTTAAAAAAAGAGGAATGGAATATTACCGACGTTTTTTTTTTTGCTGTCTGTTGTTACAGGTGGCCAAGTCAGAGTCAGTAGGACTCTACCTTTGGCAGGTGTGTTTCCTGTGACTCCCACAGGAAGCACTTCGCTTCACTCAGTCTGCTGCAACTGAGAAGTAGAAACTCATCGGGCGGAACGATGGAAAAAAATCGTCATTACCTAATTGTAATCCGCTTTACGTTTGGGAGCCTATAGGTCTGCTATCGTGCCCCACACGGCGAATATATATATATATATATATATATATATATATATATATATATATTAGGCGGCAGACTGACTGAAAGAGGGAAGTGCTTGCTGATAATGAGGAGGTGCGTCTTATTTCCATCCCAGTGATTGACTGCGTACGGCTTCCACCGCCAAGAGCTGCGGGCATTGACGCATTGTGGAGTCGACAACAGGGAGGGGGCGAGCACTGCAAACCCCCGGCTTCGCCACACATCGGAAGCATCTATCGGCGTAAACCACCGCGATGGCCGTGGTGCAGCTCGAGACGGGGGACCGCCAGCCGGAGAACGGCTTCGTGACCCCCGAAACCGCGTCTCCGGAGCTGCTGACTCACATCGACGAGTCTGTCCTGCCTTCTCTCGGGGGGTTTGGGAAATACCAGAAACAGCTGATCGTGCTGACATGGATCCCGGCGTTATTTATTGGATTCAGCCAATTTTCTGACAATTTTCTTCTCGCGGAGCCAAACATCACATGCACCAGCCAGCCCCTGGCTAATGGAACTAGGCACGCTGCGAACCTCCAGATGAACATAAGCACCGGGCCAGCTCTTTATGCCGGTGGGGGTCCCAGCGGCCACAATGACAGCATGCAGTGTCAGTACAATGAGTCGACATTCGAGCTGCACACTGGGCTTGAACAGAACGTAGTTACGAAGGTGAGCTGTTCTTCTTAACCATGGGTTCCTTTTTGTAATGTTGTCATGATTCAGTGATGTCCTACCTTCTTTCCTGTAATTGATTTATACTAATAAGCCGACAGAGCGACATTCGAGCACCTATTCACTCTAATCATAAATATGCATTTTTACCATCAAGCTGCACCATAGCAGCTATTGACACTTTAAATGTAGTGCAAGTGGTCATGCCACCATATTGCGTAATTTCCATATATTGTAGCGTGTAGGATCAGGCATTTCACATGCGACGGTATTCATAGAGTACAAGGATTTGTGGGGCATGTGTTTTGCTGACATTGAGTCATCTAAACAGCTGACACAATGAATAACCTAAGGCATAGATATGCTACCACTATTGAGCAAATCTGCAAAGGAAGGTTGAACCTTGTGATTATAGTAATGGAAATATCAGACAAGGTTTTTTTTAATTTTATTTAGAGCAAAGGTCGTGAGTGTTCTCTGTAGAATAATGGAGCTCCATCCCACGCCAAACATCACCCACCCTTCTGCTAGCCTAACCAAACAACAATTAAATATTCCTGCAGATTTCAGGGCGGATAGGTCTTGATTTTGAAGTATGGGTTGGATTGGGAGCAGTGTTACTTTTTGACATTTATAGGGTACAGCTAGAACTGGAATATCCAGCGATTTTAATACAATATTTAAATAAGAATGATAAAGAATGACTATTCTTCAAGCCAGTTTGACAATAAATTATTAGAGATGCACCAGTCTTGTTTGCCTTGATTGGCACTAATCCTTAAACTTTAACAAGTTTAAGGATATATTGACCTGCACACTGGTGTAATCTTTTTATACCTTCATTTTCTGCTGCTTTCAAAACTTCTAGCTTTCTCAAGTCTGTTTTGGTTCAGTAAAGCCTGGTGGTAACAGTGGCCAAAATGAAACAAAGAAATATGACTAACTTAATTTTTATTTAACAAATTGATGATTGAAGTCTTCATATCTCAAAACAATAGGAGTTTTCAGTTTAAATGCATACAATGGCGAGGACCAAAAATACTTTTTCTTCAGTATTTGAGTAGCAGTTTAAATAAAGCAAAGTTATCTGACTAAAACTAACCACTTGGTTTGTGCTTCCTTATAAATAAGCAATACAGTTGATATAATAAAGTAGAGGAGTGTCATATTTTAATTTGTTACCTCATAAGAGAAAGGCAGATTTTCCACACTTAGAAGAATCCATACATCATGTTTTATTTGAACTATGCAGTCTGGGAAATATGAAGGGTACCTTAGTTTGCATTGAGTGTAAAGCCTGTATTAGTCCATCTGTCTACACCTGATAATGTCCTTGTTGAAATAAAGCATAGCAAATGCAGCTTTGACATTTTAATTTACTTGTAGGCACTCACACAGTTTATTAGTTAATTTTATTTACCATCTAAAGGGGACTTTTGCTGGATAAGGATGTATTACTGGCAAGGTTTCTAAAACTCTACAGGTTTTATTTCTCCTAACCTGCCATTGATAATGAAGTCAAGGGTACAGGTAAATTGATTGAGGTGATCTGTATAATTAGCATACAGTTTTTTTTGTTGTTATGTATCTAACACAAAAAAAGATTCCCCTATGAAGACTGAGGTATGGAAACATAACTGGAACCCTGGCTCCGTAACGTGTAGGTACTGACGTTTGTGTTGTGTTTGCGCTCATATTGATAACGTCATGTTGACATTACTAAAATTGTAAACAGATGACAGGGCTGAACGGTTTGATAAATTGTCTGGTACTGCTAGTGTTCCATGACCCATCGCCTCCACTTTCTGACAGGCCTTGTGAGAAATGGAGTCGAATGATATGCAGCTAAAATCCATAACAGTACCCTGCATGGAAGCAGAGCTGACCGGTGCACATGTCACTGGTCTTGTCTGTTTGGACAACCTGCGTTCCTCCTGCTGTCTTCCAAGATTCTCTTTTTTTGCCCACCACAGCACAGGAACTAGGATGTGACACTACAGCAGGAAGTGATGACCTGGCATTTCCCCTTCTGTTTGGACTGCATTGGCATGAGTGGCCTCAGCTCTCAGTGACACACAATCCCTGAAAAGCATAGTGGCTGATGAAATGTGTCAGTGTCTCTGTTAAAGCAAATCAACACATCTAACCTCACAATCCCACACTAAAAGTTCTCAGATTTTTTTGGGTCTAAGGGTGACACAGAAATGAGGTTGGCATGGAGGCAGCAGAGGCAGATCCAATGTGGTTAATGTGGAAACCCATCCTAATTGAGTCAGAGCTCTCCTAGGAGTCCCTCTTAATTGAACTGCAGCTAAGAAATGAGAATTTATCATTATCCAGAGTCAGTCTCTGTACAGCCCAGGTGCTGAGTGCCCATTCAGATGGCTTGCAAGTTTCCTGAAATAGTGACTTGGGAATCTCTTGGAAGCACATATTGACCTCTTTCCTAGAATTGAGTATTTCCCAGATGATCAGATGTGTTTGGTTGCCAAAGTGTAGTTATCAACTTTTTAAAGTTATGACTGATATTGAGGAGGTGGAACATTTAAGTTTAGCCTCTAAAATGAAATAATTTTCAAATTGAAAGTATCAGATAGGCGTCTAACAGTAACGGTTGTAATTTTGGGGATGATTTTGTAATGATTAACATAATCTTTTAACTTAAAATTTGTTATAATTTTGTATTGATTACTTTGCTGAATTTCAACTGATAAACTTGACGAGCTGCCATGTTAAGTATTATTTTCTTGTTATATTTATCTGAATATAAACATTTTGAAGATGTTAACCTTTCCCTAAAGACGAAAAGAGAAGTTGGCTGATAAATGCACCATGTGACAAGGCTGTCCTAACAGCAACACCTCAATGTTGTTGCTGTAACAAAGAGAAAGGAGTGAATTCATGCAAAAATACTTAGTTACAAGGACTAATAAGCTAATGTAATGGGTTAAGCAAAGCACAAAAGGGTGTGCTTACAGGTCTGAAATGGAAGTAACAGTTTTCTAGTCATTAGCTACGGATCTTTTAAGAAAACAGAACTGCATCTTCTGTTGTGGTTCTGTCAAAAACAATGTGGGTTTTTGATCACCTGGTATTTACTTAGGTGGTATACATTATTAAAACTTTGAGAAGCACTTTGCTGGGAAATGCACTCAGACTTCTGATTTGATAATACTTTCCACACAAATTTTTATCTAACATAAGATATGCTACAGACCGTTTTAAAATTGAATACAAATATTTAATCACCACAAAGACGAAGACTCTGCATTAAGACACAGTTTTATCTTATACTTTTCAAGGAGAAAGTCAGACAGCCAAAATTGGCTTTGGAATGTCAAATCTTTGCAAAAACTGGATATCTAAAATTGTCCACAAAATTCTATAATTCCTTAAAGTATTTTTCCAATTGCTGTAGTTCACATATAAAACTGTGTTTCACCACCATACAGAATTTTGACAAGTTCCTTTCGTGAACATGTTTTGAATAAAAGCATTCAATTACTAGATATGACATGGAGAGGGTCAACCTGTGGCTATATGGGCTTATTTCTTCCAAATATTGTATCTAGTGGACGGGGGAGATAAACTGTGTGAGCACATTGGTGGGTACACCCGGCCCCAGTATCGCTGTACAGTAGATTGCACACCCATGGATCTGAAAGATGATACTGTAGGTTAACACCCTCGGAGGCCTCTCCGCTCTGTGTCCCTTGTGCTGTTTACCCAGCTGGTTGACTTGTTCTGCTGACCCTGGATCGGCTGAGACTGAGGCCTTTGAAAAGGCCTCAGCCGTGGAAAGGTGATGACCCCGCCGCAGTTACCCAGCCAACACACAACGACGGACTCTCACTGTGTCAGCTGTAACAGGAAAAGGCATTTTTGTGACCAGAAGATAAAACCCCTGTTGAGGCACTGTGTGTGTGTGACAACAAGAGTGTGTGCTATGGGCCTGGTTCTGATAAGTGCTGTTTTGTAACAAGCAAGCATGAACATTGTGGGGTCTGACCCTTGACCATGGTATAAGGTTGCTTTTGAAGATTGTGCAATGGAATTTAGATGATTTAATTTCTCGTAAATCTTGTTGGTAACAGTGATCTGTTAAACACAACAGCCATCAGCAGAAAGGTCTGAGCATGAAAATAACAGACAAAGGTTTCTTGTTTTTTTTTTTTCTGCCATCTGTCGCAGCTGATAGCAAGAAAATCTAGCTGTCATCAGACAACCTTCTTTAAAACACGTGCCTCATCAGATGTTCATGTTTTGTGACTATTTATTATACTTTTTGCCTCAAAAGGTAGTGCTCGGGAATTAAAAAGGGAAAGTTTTATTTCTTTCTTCCACTTAATATTAAAAAGTGATTATCTCTTAGTCCTGCATTGCCTTGCAAAAGCAGTAAACCTGGAACTTTTCTGCATCGTCATACAGCTAGAATATTCAGTTTATTTTATTGTGATTTAGTCTAATTTTAAACTATTATGTTATCAATATAAAATAGTGCTCATGGTTGTAAAATATAAGAAAAAATATAGAAATATATATTTTTTACAAATAAATTGAAAGATAATTCTGCCATGCATTTGTATTCAGAATATCTTACTCTGTTACTCCTAAATAAATTCAATACAACCAGCCCTCTTCAGAGACAAGCTCCTAAATTATGTACCTCAGTGAAATATAATTATCTATTTGCATGTTTAATGCTGTCAGATCAGGTGTTTATGAGTGAGAAAACAAGCCATTTTTGAAAGAAAAAATAATCGATATGAAGTCCCGTTTAACATTTGCCTTATTGAGGGCACTGCACACATGTGGGAGAAGGTGCTCTGATCAGATAAGACCAAAACTGAATGTTCTGACCTACATTTCAGACTCTCAAGTGTGACATAAAATGAACACTTTGCATCACAGGGAAAAAAAAAAAAAATCCAATAGTGATGCATGGTAGTGGCATCACCATGCTGTGTAGATGTTTTTCTTCAGAATGGGACAGGAAAGTTGAACAATACAAAAGAAAAAAATAAAAATACCGGAAGAAACCTTTTTAGATGCAACAAAAAACTTGAGACTGTGATAAAGGTTTACTTTCTAACAGGACAATTACTTTAAACATACAGCTAAAGTTACAATGGAATACTTTAGAACAAGGATCCTCAAATCCAAGCCTTGAGGGGTGGTGGTCTGTAATTTTCACATGTGTCCCTTGTCCGCACACATGAATAAAATGGCTGAATTAATTACCCACCTCAGAAGGCAGTCAAACTCTTCAGAGTCCTGCTAAAGACCTCATTATTGTGTTGAAGCAGATACACTTCTAGAAGGTCTAGGACACCAACCCTTGAGGCCTAGATTTGAAGACACTGTTTTAGATGGCTAGAATGGCCAAAGTAAACCTTTGACACATTTATAAATGCAACAAATGGCAGTTTTAATAGTCTACATTCAATCTGACTGCTCAAAATCATTTGTAGATGATCTAGGTTGGTAGAGACATATGTCCCAGGAGATATGGTTTTGCAAAGTGGTGACCCTGGAAAGCTATACTGACTATTTTGTTTTACCACAATTTCTTCTTCATCATCATCAAAAAGAAAAAAAAAAAAAGCTTTGTCATTTTCCATTTCACAACGTTGTGCTACTTTGTATTTGTCCATTCTGAAATCTGAGTAAAATATATTGAAGTTTGTAGTTTTAATGTAAAAAAATGTAGACAAGGTCAAGTGTATGAATACTTTTCTATCTCTACATTGCACATATGCTACCACAATATTATGGGATTCCAGTCTCTCCATGGCAGCTGTGCTAAAACTTGCACTTTGTAGCAGATTGAGTCAGATAACCTCTGTTGCTAGGCAGTAACTATGCAGCAGTCTCTGCGTTTTCTGTCTTTTCCTCACAACTAATTTTAAGCATCTCCTTTCCCCTCATTGCTTCTTTTTCAAATTTCTGAAGCACTTGCATCATTTTTTTACAAGTTTCTCATCCTTTTACAATTTTGTTTGGCCCTTTTTGTTCTCCTTCTTGCTGTGCTTGCCTCTTCTCTATCCTTCCTTCCCTCCAGGCCTGCTCTTTCTCTCCCTAGAAACCTCCACCCACCACTGTGTAGTTCAACGAGTGCACAAATGTGCAGCTGTGACATAAGGATATCTTCTGAGTATTGCTGGCTTAGACTGACCATCTCATAGATGGTCAGCCATTTGAGATGAGTCAAAAGAGAGAATTTATACAGTTTTTCTTCTCTGCTTTCCTTTATTTTCTTTCAGGTTAGAGTTTAATTTGCATTAAAACAACTGAAGACTTTTGCTTCTGTTAATTTATTCCCATAATAATAAAAGTTAAAATAACAATAATAATCAAAATTGTAATGTAAGAATTAATCTTTTACGGATTTATGGCTTTCTAAATAGATTAGATAGTTTTCTTCCCCCAGTTTGGAAGCCCATTAAGGTTTTGCATCTGAAATGAAGGGCTTGCAGAGAAACATTTTTGATGGTGCACGCTAATTGGCTGATGTTTATAAACACAGCAAGTTAATGAAGCTCTGCAGTAAAAACCTGCCATACTCTGCTAATCCGGTGATACATTTCAAGATCACTTCACACTTGGGGGTGGGGGGGAGAGTGAAACACTGCTGCTCTCAATGTGGCATGTGACTGAGGATTGCTGTTGATGGTGTTGTGCCTCCTTTGGCTATACGTCCATGGTCTACAGCACGTCTGATTTGCACAGTCAGTAAACTTCTAGGGTTACACAGGGCGGATCCTCGTGAATTCACACTCATCATTTCATGTAAGTTGTACTACAGTCTGAGAGAAGGGAAGCTTCTCTGTTTCTCTCTCTTGTCTTTTTTTTTTTTAATGGCAGGCTTGCTTGTCCCGTGATTGCGAAACAGGCACTTCTTTTCCATGCGTCTGTCTTTTTATCCGCTGACATTGAAACTGAAACCATGAGTAAGTACCATGCCTGGGTCATGTGAGGGCTGCTTTGGCTGTGGGTAAGCCTGAAGCATTCCAATCTGTACTTATCACTGTGTCTGGAGGTGGTAGAAAGTTGTTTCCAATGGAAACCATGGAACCGGCCACACTTTGTATGTCAGTTTCTTGTGGGATTGTTTTGCAAAACAATGTTCTTGGCACATGATCTCTGTTTATGTTGTATCTTCGTCGTGAGTGGCAGTGGTTGCGAGGCAGGCCTGAGGCTGTTGTTTGATAGCCACACACTCAATGCACCTGTTGTGGCAGCCACACCCTTGTTTAATTCTGTCTTTACCATCACACACAGCTGTGAAGCACATGTTACAATAAAATCTGCAGCAAACGTTATTC
Source organism: Brachyrhaphis roseni (assembly GCA_903066815.1). Lineage (NCBI taxonomy): Eukaryota > Metazoa > Chordata > Actinopteri > Cyprinodontiformes > Poeciliidae > Brachyrhaphis > Brachyrhaphis roseni. The sequence continues at coordinate 8,843 of CAEFZY010006076.1, forward strand.
AATGCCGATGTGTGTGTATGTATATACTGCATATGTAAAAAAAAACAAAAAACTATATAAATATATCTATCTTTTTGTTTTATTTAAGCACCTAAGCTAAGAAGCCTAAATGAACAATAGGTATGTTTATTGGTTTAGTAAATTAGGGGATAAAATCATTTTAATGCCATGTTCTATTTTAGCTTCACATAAAATATCAGTAACTACTTTAATTCCTTGTACAACTGTACTTTTATTGACTGTAGTGTACTACTTTTTCTTCTACAGTGGTGTCTGGTGTGTGAATTGAAATGGAGAGTCCATATTGCAAAGTTCTCTCTGTTGGTGGGGTCAATCTTTGGATACCTTGTGTTTGGGATACTGGCAGACTGGTAATATCTTTTACATTCTTTCTAAAATATCAATCTCTGCAATTGAAGCCATGTTTGCAATAATATGTGTCTTTCTCTTTTAGGATTGGCCGACATCCAGTGCTGATCATATCGGTGCTGTTTATGCTGGTGTTTGGTCTGACTGTGGCCTTTTCTGTCAATGTCACCATGTTCAGCACCTTGCGTTTCTTTGAGGGCTTCTGCCTTGCAGGGATTACTCTTTCTCTCTATGTCCTGAGTAAGTAATTCAATAGATCTTGGCTTAATATACAAGTGAATTTTTTTTGTTGGGGTAGGAGATTGGTGTTGATTTTTCAAAACAAGGACGTCATGGATTCAAAACCTGCCCAAGGCCTTTATGTGTGAGTTTGCATTTTCTCAGTGTGCATGCAGGGCTTTAGTCTGGTTTCCTCCCATGACCCAAACATATGTATGATATTAAAGTGGGTGAGTGAGTTTGATTTTTGTCTTGAATGTGTTGACTCGCTGTTGGACTTGCAACCTGTCCAGGGTATAGCCTGTTTTTTGCTGTTTTACCCCTGGAGAGTGTACTAGCTTACCTACTTACCTGAATACCAGCGCTCTCTTATATTCAATTTATTCAATGTGTTCTGTGATTGTAACTTTGACTAACAAGGCAGACAGCGAACCCATGCTTAGGCTTCCTTTAAACAAGGTGAGACGGATATCAGGGAAGAAAAAAAAGTTGCTAGGGCACTGCTATGATTAGTTTTTATTTTTAGTTGTTTTGTATGAGATTATGCTGCTGCAATTAACAAAATGCTTGTTTTGAAGTTTTGAACAAGTTTTTTCCAGGGACACTAATACATTTGGTGGATGCCATAGAAGATTTCAATTGAGGAAAGTTGATACAATTTGCCATGGAAACCTTCAAGAGTAAATATCTCAGTGCTAGGGCCTCAAAAATGTTTTTTAAATAGCATCTCACATCATTGGTAATTTTCCAAATTGCCACAGCTTTCAAAAACTTTGATTACCCCTCTCATTGCATTGATTAGATGGGGATACTGACATTTGCAGGAGATGTTAGAGCAACTGCTGTTAGTTTCCCTAAAGAATTAAAAGGAGTCCCAGCATTTCAATATTCTTACTGTTTCTTATGAATTTTCAAATTGTGTTGGTTACTATTTTGTTCAAACAGGGCATTTCCTGTTTGAACAAGGAAATGCCCTGATGGGCATGTACTGAATGTTATGACTATATTGTAGTGCTATGCCTATATTGTCTTCATGTGTTATCTTCATGCATTGATGCTCAGTGGGTGAATAACAGATAATTCTGATTATTTTTCTCACTGGAATAGCATGTTGTCTAAGATGCCTCAGTCAATTACAAAGTCAAAAGTCTCTTTACTCTGTACTTGACGTCAAACTATGATTGATTCTCACTTCTTTTAACAGAATTTCCTGTCTCACCAGCTCACACTGGTAGGGTTGACAATACACAACCAATTAAATCCGAAATATATAAATGAAAGACCAAACACAACAAATATGAAATGGAATTACATTAAAAATAAACTAGCTTGACTAATTTATACAAGTGACTGCCTCCCGTTAGTTTCTTTAATACCTAAAGGAAGTTAGGTGAGCGCTGAACATCAAACACTTTCCTTCTCCAGCACTAAAAGGCAGCTATTGAACAGACACTGACTTCTCCTGCCTCATCTTCCAGCTTTCAAACCTTATTCGCTTTGATGTATATTTCCATTCTTGTCTTCAGCACTTAAGATGTGTTCAAACTAATATCCAAAGACAATAATATGTGTCTCTCTTTAGAGCCCATAGAGTGCTGCATTTCACTGCCTTGCATATTTCACTGGAACACGACCGATAGCAGGCGGAAAAGACGGGATTCCTTGTTGATTGATATTTGTTTGGATGTTTCAGGATGGACAGCACTAATGAGTTCCTATAAAGAACCAGCAGATTACATCAAAGTAAAATAAATATATATATTTGGGTTCTAAAGAAACAGATAAATTTTCTGAGAAAAGCCTAAATGCTGAGAAGAAAGAACAGAATGATGCTTACAGATTTCCCTGTAATTTTCAATTTTTCAAATTTTTTTGGCCTGTGACTTGGCTGCATTTGTAGAAATCAAAAGTGGTTCTCATTTAAATTTACTAGAATATTATGACATGGAACTTGAATAGGAAGACAGTTAATTTGATATAAAAATGGATGGCAGCGCTATATGTTGCAGACATGCGATTATATTTTTTCCATCATATTCCTACTTTATAATCTTGCTCCGTTATCACTCTTGTCAACTATTCAGGCATAATGAAAAAAAAATCTGCAGTAATTCTAGAGACTGGCTGTAGCAATTAGCTCAGGGACATGTCATTTTGTTCTTGTGACCTCCTAACACTTAATAGACAGAATTCCTCTATGTGTTCTCATTACTGTTGATGTTGAGGGCTGTTGTTGCCAATCGGTTTACACTTGAATTAAATTTACTTTCATTTGAGTGCTCCAGTATGTCTCATACTGCTATTATATTTCTTACTGCTAATCAGTAATCTAATAATGAAACAATAGGCATGTCTTGTGGATGAAGTGGCAACAAGAGTGTAATGCATGAGCCATCTGTAATGTTGATCCAGATTAACTTACTCTCTTTATGACCTTCTCTGCTGACAAAAAAGGTTTAGATGATTTGTTCTGTGGCACAGAAGGGACGGGGAAGGGACTTGTTGATAGCAACCTTATAACTGCTGTTGCATTTGATGAACATTCTGGTCCTGCCGATGGATCCTTAAAAGCCTCTTTGGCCACAGTAAATGTCCATTGCAGAGAGAGGTTGGGAAAAGTGCAGAGCGAGGAGGGGGTGGGGTGTTCAGTAATAACGATATGATGAAGCATGGGGCCCCCAGAGTCCCTGTCATTCTAATTTACTCCTCACTGTATACCTTGAAAGGCTTTCATGCTCACCCGAAATAGACTAACTGTTAAGCCTGGTCTCAGGACAAAGGAGCGGCCAGATGGCGGGAGAAAAGATGGAGTTGAATTGTGAAGTGTAATGTTTCAGTAAAGTGATGCTGACATCTGCATGTATTGTTTTCACATTAGACTACTTTATGGTTGAATAAATCATCAAGTAAGTCGTTATCAACCCAGAAAGTGACATGACTGTGCTGAGAAATCAGCTATCAATACTTTTCAACAAGTACATTCATTCTTCTTTGCTAAAAAGATACAATGTGTTTTAGTTAGTCAGCATAGTTACAGGTTTATAGACTGTGCTCAGCATAATATTTCTTAGCTTATCTAAGTACATTTTCCTTGTCTAATGTTTGTTCAGCAGCTCACTGTACATTCATTCAGCAGTTCTACTTGTTATTTTGTCAGCGTAAAGTGCAGGCTGCTCCAAAGTAATGAAAGATGTCTAAATGGTTTAGCAAAATGTTACCGTTCCAGTTGGTTGAAAGGGAATAGTTATTTAATTGAATGACGAGGGAATAAAAAAAAATACTCAACCGGTGATCAGGATTGCTGTGAGTTTTTTTCCCTTTTAAGCTGTCAGCCTCTGTCTGTAGATAGCTTTTTGAAAAAATCATATGTAAGAATCCACAATCCACAGGGATTTTAACAATGCTAGCCAAGCAAATCGTTCTAGTTGCTAAGATGAGAGGCTAAAGACGGTTTAAAATAAGAATTCAAAAATAATTTTGTCTTTGGCTTAAGACATGAAACTTTCTTTCTTTCCTGGAAAGAAAGTTATTCTTTCCAGGAAAGTTATTCTAGGAATAACTTTCCAGGAATCATTGATCATCTGAAGTGAAGTGCAGTGGAAAAATCATCTGTATATGAACATGTAGGTGAGAACTGGGCTCTCACAAACGCTCACCAACACAGTGATGTAGTCTCTTCTGGTAAGGTACAGTAAATAATTAATGACTATGACAGGGTGGCTATAACTCCATATTCTGCATACAATTTATATGGATTTGTATATTATAGATATGAAAAGCTAAAATTGGCCAAAATAAGTGTTACCAGGTGAGAGCTTTCCAAAAGCTTGATTTTGGAAATCATTAACAGCATTCAGATCAGTGCATCATTGAATTTGTAGCAGGACTGAATTCTATATTATCACTGACATAATAAAACCATATGACTTAAAAAGATGAACTACTGTGCTTTCATTATGTGTACACAAAAGCTTTTACTGTAATGATAAATATTTTTTAGATATTGTATACTCATAAAATACTAATAACAGTCCTCCCGAATTTAGCAGAGTTTTTCTGCTTATTAAGAGTTTGATGCTGGCATACCCTTATTTTCTACCACGTATGACTTCTGCCTTTGTCACATGATATTTTCCTTGTAGGCTTGGCGTATTGACAAAACTACAACTGCACTTCACCAAGAAAACAGGAACACTGTGGTCTAGTAAGACCTCACTAGAAACAATCACTCTTACATTTGCCTGGAAACAGGCCTCAGAGGTTTAGAAAATGGTTTGTTGTCTTGAACGTTAAAAATATTTGTTTTTTTGCAATGCTTTGTTTGCCTCCTTTTATAAAGGAAAGCTAGAGTGAAATCCCTGCTTCAACTGTGTTTGCACTGTAGAATATTATCCTAATCCCTTTCTTTCTTTCCAGTCCATGTTTGATGAAGTCTTACATCATCAGCCCTGAAGACTGGGCACCACTGTAGTCCATTAAGCTGATGAAAGAAATGCATTTTTAAATACAATTTTATCCAAATTTTAAAGCTATATTTAATCAGTAGTTTATTTAAGATGGAGGCATGAAAGTTTTTTTCTTCTTTGATGATTTTATTGAGAAACTTACAACAGTTTGAGGTTATAGGTGAGCGTCTAAATAATCTTCAAGGCGATTTGGATGACCTGTCACAAAGCTCACACCTAGGCTCAAATAACTGATGTTGTTTGACGTCTCCACTGATCCTGAGTAGTTTCTGCAGATAAACTGCACACTTTCTTTGTTAAATAGATAGAAATTCAATTAACTATTATCTGGGATTTGGGCTTATTATTAGGAAGATACAATTTTGTCTCTGTATGGACTGAAGAAAATCCACAATGGATTTATAGCTTAATAATACTGTTGTAAAAAGCTGTTCTTTTAAAGGGGAAAAAAAGGAGCTTTTGGTTTTTATGCCCATGATGAGTTTATATTGCACTTTAACACGTGGTTTATATCGGTTTCGTCTGACCTCACCAATGGTGTCTTGTGACTGAAGTGTATCCATTGTCTGTAGGTGGCATTTTTTGTGGTTTCAGACTGTTGTGTATATCCCTATTTTTATAACAATGTGCACGCAGTGTGCATTTCATTTTCCAGCACTAGTGTAAAGTCTGCAAGCTCGTTTATTAGACATAGAGGGAATATTGCAAAATGTTACCTAGACTTCTAAAATTGGTAAAGAAGTACTACTTATGAGTCCACATGTTGTATTTATAGTTGCATTAGAAATGCATTTCCTCTATAGTCTCCTGTGATTGTCAGTGAATACAGGCAAGTTTTCTGCATCACCATTCACAGTTTAAAATAAACACTGCAGTGAATGCAACGTGCCTCAAGCAAGGGTTTACAAGTCAAAGGGTGTTCTTTGTGTCTGACTTTTCTGAAGACATCTGGCGCATGAAGGTATACCCGAGGCTTAACTGTACTTGGCCTTCTTCTGTTCGTTGTGCAAGCAGTGAAGTGCAGTAGAAAAATCCTCTGTATATGAACATATAGGTGAATATTACTTGAAATCTAAAATGCTCTCTAGTTAGTAAAACTATATTAAAAACATATTTTCCAATTTTGGACGTCAATTTCTGTCTGTTTGTAGCCCTGAGGGTGAACATGCTACTACTTGCAAATGGAAAAGAGTGCTTTTAGTTGTGTACTCTCATAAAATAACCAGATGAGGGGAGTTATTTTTTTTTAAACATATATTTTAAAAAAAATCTTTTTAAACTATGTTTGATGTTGCAAACCAACAGGAACAATGCCACAATTAAAAATAAGCTGTGCAGCAAGAGTTGACTGCATATTTGAATGAAGCCGGTCAGTCCTCTGAACAGCATACTGTATGTGATACTGACATGCAATGTGTTTACAGCTGAGTTGGAATAGCTTAGCAGATAGTCCTGGAAAGTCATTTGACACCAGACTTCTATTTATACAAGACGGTGCCATCAGTTTGAATTAACATGTTTTTATCATCACAAACCTGAGTGCCTGTAAGTCAGTATTATGGTGCAGACCAGATTCATTTTATACAGAGAGTACCACCACCTATAAACTCACAAGGCACACTGTAGAGGACTGAGTCATGCTATCCAGAACACAGTCATTGTGTTCTGTTGCAGGCTTTAAGATCCTTTTTTTTTCTTTTAGTTCAAAAGAAAAGTTTTTATTGGCTCAATTTTTCATGTATTTCATGTTCTTTTTTAAATTGCAAATGCTGTTTGAAAGGTGGAGAATTTGACTTCGGTTTAATTCGGGGCAGTCAGCCTCCAGAGAGTGACAGTAAGCAGATGTGATAATGTAAAGAATACATTTAATAATTATAATGTGGGGATTGGATAAAAAGCCCAAAAATTGTATAATTTGGGGGGATTTTCAGTGTTCTTCCCAATATGAGACTGCAAGATTTAATCTTAGCTTGGCTAAGAATGTGGAGTGTAAGTAGAAATTAGGATCTCTGAGAATGTAGGATTAGAATTTAAGAAAATAAGAGCCAAAGAAATAAGGATGGAAAGACCAATATTGCCGAGCTCTGTAACCCTTTATTAGAATAAAGCGGTTAAACGTGGTAAACTTTGCTATATGGCTAATCAGACGAAGGGTTGCATGACAGAGTGTGAGCTAACGTGGCATGAGGATCCGCTTTGCAAATATTGGAGGTGCACAAAGGAGTTCCAGTTAGCTTTAATAACATTGATAAAACAAAGAAGTTACTAGTTAAACATCATCATGTGTCTTACATTTACTCTCAGTCAGCCTATTTCAACAATAGTTCTTGGATGTATCATGTTCATGTCCAATGACGTATTCTGATACCAGGTGTTAACAGATGAGCTAAAGACTCATCTGTTGTTTGATAAGATTGCCTAGGGCAGTAGGTGTGAACACGGCATGAAGTGTAACTTTACGAGAAAAATAAATATTTGATGGTTTATGTTTGCTTTAACTCCAGTTTCTTACACATTGAAAGTGCATATTCTATAGAGCTTTATTTCTCTATTACACATTTTCAGGTTACATTTAAAACACTGAAGGAGTGGGACATCAAATGTGTCTGTAAAGTCACAGCATTATGAACATCTATAAAAAATTATATTGTGAAAAAGTTACAAATTTTTCATCACTCATTTTGAAAAGTGAGTGACAAAAAATATTTAGTAGGTTCCTTACACTAATACAGTAAAATATTTTAAGGCTTTATTTCAAATAGATGTGATATTAGAATTAAAAAGAAAAAACTTTATTAATCTGGACTATATAATATAATGTAACATAACATGAAGCGGTCTGAATCTCAGTTGAGGAGAAAACTAAAATAAAAAATAATAGGTACTACCAGGTGAAAGTATTTGTGAATGTAAAGAGTTTCTGACACGCCTTAAGGTTTCATGTTAAGCAGATATTGTCTGCTGTCACTCCTTTTGTACATGTACTTTATGTGCATAACAATTATTTACACAGGTGCAAAAGCAAAGGTTTTTTTTTTTTTTTAGTGGAGTCAAGGAGAGGAAGTACATAAGGTTATATGAATGTGCTCAGGTCCACCTCATGCAGACACAAGCACTCACACCCATCCATCGAATGCCCGTGTTATTGCGTCAGGCCGTAGCTGTCCTCTCTGCACACAAAAACACAGTAGGTACTAAAGTGATCAAAGCATTGGACAGAAGTATATCCTTACAGAAGTACATCAGTATCTGCCTTGTCAGATACTGATCTGACAAGCCACTCCTCAGAACTTTAAGAGCAGCGAAAAGAAAGCCTTGCACTTTCTTTAGTGTTACTTTACACTTTCTAAATTAGGAAAACATCTTTGGTTTCTGTCATGGGGTGTAGGCTATGTGCTCACTGGTCACCTGCTTCTCCCTACCGCTGGCACTGTTGTATCTGCTCACATTCAGAGATTCCTCAGTGTGCTCACATGTTGCTTAGTGTGAACGAATCTTCTTTACTAAGTTGCATTATTTTAAGTCTGTTTGTTAAGACTCTGCATGAAGAGCCCCATTTGTTAGAACATTCAGAAACAGTAAAGTTTCTATTGCGAAATAATATTGAAGTAGATCTGTAAACATAGGCTAGATGATTTGTTCGATTAGAGAACTTCTTTGCAGAAATATCAAGCTCACCTCATTTGAAGACAGGATAATTTCCACATTCTTTTATATAAAAATGTAAATATGGTTCAGCTTTATCCTAAATACATGGAGAATGCCTGATTGCCTCAGAGGACATAAATGGCTGTTTTAGAAGCAGATCTGCCATTGTCTGCTTTGAAAATTGGAGGGACACGCAACAAGTTGAAAACATAAACACTGACTTTTTAGAAGTCCATAAATTTACACACATCTAACCTCTTAGTTGTTGGATTGTTTTGAACCCAGAGCTATAATTATTTAATAAAAAATCACTTGAATAAGAGCCTGCTGTTTTTATAGACAATTTCTCTTCTTATTTATTTATTTTTTGTACCAGTTTAGAGACAGCTATGGTCATTTATGCAGATATCCTGCTGTAGTGCTGTCTGGTCTGCTTAACCAGGCCAGTTTGGTTTCACATTTGTCTTTATGGGCCATAATAAGGTACTTTCTCTCAGGAGTGCTGTCCATTTACCTCAGGCAAAATCTATCTGCACATAGGTAAGGCTCAAGGGGCATTGTGGAACAATAGAACCTCCAGCTGCTTAGCTACTCAAAGTCATGTTCCTCTTCAGTAGTCTGAAATACTGCTCAGACTGCTTGTGTGCATGCTGCTGATAGTTGCTGTATATTTTTTCCAACCTTAATTCAGTTTGTGATAATGTGACTTCAGGACACATTGTGGTTAAAAAAAATACTGCAAAGGATTGAGGTAGTGATGCATTATCCAAAGAGTCATGGCACATACATACATAGCAAACTATATACAAATCTTACTCCTCAGTAAAATAATTTCCATCGATGAAGCACACTTCCTCTTCCTCACTGCTCCAGCCGTCTGCTGACAAATGGGTTTAGGTGCAGTTAGTTTTTTTTTATACTTAGCATGGTAAAGTTCGTTTTCTTGCAATGCTTGCATTTTATGTTGCTCACCAAATGTCCTCTGCTAAAACAGTCGCATGTTTTAGTACTGTCACTTTTACTTTTAACATTCTAAAAGACTTGTTTTAAATTGGAAACTTCCCGTGTAAGTAAAATACATAATGACTTATGCACATATGATCAATCCTTCCCTATAAATGCTTTATTGACTACCTGTTATTGGTTAAATTATTCTAGCCACCTTTCCTTTTCTTCTTATTAGTGTTAAAAAAATAAAAACTCTGTCGCGTTTCAATTCTTCAGTTGAAAGAGTGTGATGCATGTTGTTTGCCCAGTCTTCATGTCAGCAGTTTATCAGTTACTCAATGCCAAGTTGGGAACTTCCAGACAATTAATGGAGCTGTGCTGATATGTGTCTGTGAGGGAGAATGGGATTTCCATTTTTAGAATAGATAAAAATTTGGGTCATAAAAAGACAATTAGAATAAAAGTGTTTTTGCAATATTTTTAAAAGAGCTTAGAGCACATAATTGTAGATTTGACTATAAGGCTAATAGTCAAATCTACTATTAGATTTGACTAATAGTAGTCAAATCTATTAGTCAATGTTTAAGAATGTATAGACTGGAATATTGTGCACTGATGATTTATTATACCAACCATGAAAGAACATTAGTTATTTCTGGAATCTAAAAACATACCTGGCGTTTTCTTCTTAATGCTGGTAATTATTGTCACAAGCTGGGTCTACAAATAGATTCTGAATAATCAAGGTAAAGATTTTCCTCCGTGGAAATGGTCACTTCAAATTTAGATTTTTCCGGTGAATTAGTCTTGATTTCTCATCTGTTAGTGACAGATGAGAAACTGACTAATCAATTGCAGAACCAACCCTGTTTCAGTTTGGGTGCAAATATAAATGAAAACAACTTGTGTTATTTGTTGTTTTCATCTATCTTTGCTTCATAATGGAAAAAGACACATAAAAAAAAAAAAAAAAACTATACATGCCTTGAACAATACAACAAATAATGGAGCTTCACAAGGATATATCTGTAAAATGTGTGATTATGGAAATGAACAAAGGAGATATAAAACTCTTGTAAAAGATCTTTGATCTCAAGGAGTTTTATCTTGGTTAAATAAAGGTTGACGAAGTAGCAATTTCTAACTTACAGGAAGTTTCACATATAATCAGACATAAAGAAACACCACTATGTATATAGTAAAAGAAAAAGTAGAAGCTTGTGCAGTGCATTCTGTGTGTTTTATTTGCAGAACCAACCCTGAAACAAATGTGATTAACCTTGACTTACTTAATTGACCTGGTAAAGTACTTTGACCTTGTCAGCACAAGGACTTCTATGCTCCACCAACGCACTGGCTTTTTGCCAGGACCTCTCAGGTGATTATACTCCACTGGGAATGGAAGGTTAACATTAAAATCAATGTCCCCTGTACTGTCAGACATTCATGACTAACATTGGTCTAAACTGTGCTATGTAGTCACCCTGAGAATATTTTAATCAGTTTTCTGTTTCTAAAATGCATCTCAGGGGTTTCTATTTGCCATCACTTGAAAGTCTCATCAGGCAAAGGCCAAAGTTCGGAGGGCCCTACTCAGGAAAAAATACTGTTTAGTGACTGTGGCATTTTAAGGAGACTTTAGTACACACATGAACTTATTCTGAAGACCTTATAATTTTAACAATATGTTGAGTTCAGATTAAATGCACTGGAGACATTTTTAAGTTTCTAAAGTTATTTCAGTATGGCTGCTATCCCCAAAGTATTTCTATTGCCACAGTGTTTGCAAATGAGAGTATGAAGCTCAGTTGATACAACAGAGTTTAGAAATGTTGTAAAGATTGATTGTATTCAAAACAAACTCGAGTGTCATGTGGTCTCAATAAGACTGTCCTGCAGTATTTGTTAATGTTTATCGATTTCTGCATGGATTACATTGATATTTTGTTTTGCTCTGTGATGACTAATCAGTTGCATATGATGTTTGGCCTTTGCCACTAGATAACGTAGCTTTTTTTTTTTTTTTTTTTTTTTTTTTTTTTTTTTTTTTTTATTTTATATTATTTTATTTTATTATTATTATCTTTTTTTTTTTTTATATTATTTATAATTATATT
>CAEFZY010006078.1:0-38189 GCA_903066815.1 Brachyrhaphis roseni
ATTTGTTTAATTTAAAAATCAACAAGTCCACTTTTATTAGTTCTATTTAATCTAGCAATGAGTTTACTTGTGTGGCCCCCTCGAGATCAGAATAAGCTGTATGCGGCCCCTGAACCAAAATGAGTTTGACACCCCTGATTTAGAGCATAAAGCAAACACATAGCAGAACGGGCGCATGATAGATGTTTAACCTGAAAAATAAAAAGAATTTTATCCCCATTGTGAAACATGGTGGTGGTAGCATCAGGCTGTGGGGGTGATTTTCTGCAACAAGGACAGAGAAGCAGGTTAGCAAATAATGATTATTTTAGGAATCTATGAATCTTCAGATTATTCTGATGATTAATTGGATACAAATTTTCTATTTAACCACTTAAACCTTTTTTATTCAATATTATAAATACATTAAAACATGCAAATAAACAAATAAATTCCTTATTGAAATAAGAAAATATGGGGAAAAATGTGGGATTTCATAAAAATGTATGTTTCTCAATTCAATTTGTTTGAGCTTGAGCGATGGGGGAAAAGTTAGGATTTGTACAAATCCAGCAGAGAGACACTAAAAGATACTAAAAGCTGTATTTCCAGCAAAAGGTGGGAAAATGTTGTAACTTTTAGCTTCCACTCCTCAGTTTACTGTTGTTTTGTCACACAAAGGATCAAGGAGTTTGAATAGAAAGAACTGTGAATACCACCAGACCGGTGGGATGATTATCCTGAGGAATTTCACACACAAAGCAGCATTTCAGCAGCAGGTGATACTGAGTCACAGACACACACCTGGCAGGTACGGCCGTCCACGGGTCCCAGGTCCTCCGTGAACTCTTTCCCGATGGTGAAGTCCATGATGAAGTTCTTGAAAGTGGTGAGGGTCCGGATCTTCATGGCCCCTGTGGCCGGGTCGTGGGTGATCTCCTTAGTGGGTTTCAGCAATAACACAATCTTCCTCAGGGCGAAATTAATATCTGGGGACAGAAATGTTACCGCAGCGATTAGGGACATTGTAGACAGAAAAATAAGGAGTATATCCCTGCCATTTAAAAACATATATATATAGAAAAAAGACATTTGTTTGAAAATCAAAAAATTTGCCAGAAAACCCCCCCAGAATTTTTGATAATCTCAGAAATAAAAAGTAAATACATTTCTGAGTTTCAAAAGGTGAAAATTTCATAGAGAAAACTCAAAAATCTTTAGATTAATCTCAAAAATTCCCATGTCTTTCACTAGCATGTTTCAGAGATTAAGTTTAAGATTTATTTTTCTAACAAAATTTGACTTTTCAAACTAGAGAATTTCTGAGATTAATTCCAAACTGAGTTTTTTGAGAAATTTTTCAACTTTTCAAAACAATTTTTACAGACAATGTTTTACTTTTCGAACTCAGAAATGTCCTTGCTTTTCTGGAAAATTTCAGATTAATCTCAAAGTTTTTTTCTAGCCATTTTTTGGACTTTTCAACCTAATAAATTCTTTCTGGGATTAATTTCAAAATTTCAGATTTTTTTTCCTAGCAAACTCAAACTCAGAAATTTCTTCTTTTTTTTATTCTTCCAAGAACATTTTTTGGCATTAATCTAAAACTTTTCAAACTTTCTGGGTTTTCTAGGGGAAAACTACTCTTCCTTTTTAAAATCTAACTACAAAGGCCCTAATCCACCATTATAAATGAAAGCATTTAAATTCAAACTGCGTGTGTTAAAGAAGAGCTTTGTACGTGAAGCGCACAAACACACACAACGTGAGGAGTGTGAGTGTGTGAGTTTGGGGTCATGCAGAGGACAAGATGGTGATTTCATCCCACTAATGTGCTGCTGTTTGTGAATGAAGATGGTCCCATCACCAATTCAGTATTTAAACATTATCCTAACAGATTATGAAACAAACACACCCACCTGATTAAAATGAAAGCAACAGCAGCGTAGTGTCGTAGTATCCGCTTTGTTTAATCTCTGATGTGAAAGTATTAATAAAAACATACCTAAAGCTCCCAGATAGGTGTCCATGTTGTCCTGCTCCACCAGATGATACGTCCCGGTGTAATTGGGTTTGGACATTTTTCCTGCTGCTCCTTGTGAAACTTCAATATGTGCTCTGCTTCTTTGTTCACGTTTTTTTCCTCCAATCGAGCCTCCCTAGTAGATATCACTTTCTCTTGCGCAACCTTTCGTAGGAAAACGCCTTTTGGACGGAGTTGTGCGTAAAAATTAAAAGTTTTTTCCCCTGTTGAGCGGGATTTAAGGACGCGGTGATGTTCTCAGATGAACCAAAGCTGAAGGTTTGCAGCGACTGTAATCTGCCTTCAACCTGAGGATTGCAGCGGTGAACAACACAGAGAGTTTAGGCTGGGAGTTATCTGCATGCAGTGGGAGGTTCATGCCTCTTTTTTAACTAACGCAGGGATGATGCTGCGTTCAGGCGAGCTGGGAAATTCGATGCCCGTCACAAACAGGTGGCTTGTTTTTACGTAGAGGCTAATGAAAACTGCTTAGTAACAAACGAACAGCGTCCATTGATAACAGACACGTCACGTCATATAAATTGTTTATTACATTTTCTACCACCACGTCGCTTCCGGTGTCCATTCTCCGGAAAACTACAATCATTTCCCAGTCGGCTCTAAATGAGGCAGAGATGCGACTTAAGGACATAAATTAGACAAATTAGATGATCCTTTAATTTACTTTTCTCATAAGGGAGCTCAGCTTTTCCGATTTCAATTGCGACACAAGTCCACTGTGTGCTTTAAACTAGATTTCTATTAATGAATAGGCTCAATAACTACAACTATGTTTTATGCAGTAGCATGTAGATCTTTATTACAGTTGTTCCAGGTGTTAATGATCAGAAAGCTGCGTTTTCTTTTAGCTTTGGTATGCACATGTGATTTATTGTCTTTTTCTAGGCAGGTGGATTCAAGAGATCAAACTCCTTCAACAAACTCGGTTATAAAACACTAATAAGGAAGATTTATGGCTGAAACAAACAACGTAAGGGAATTTAGTGCAGCATCAAGCTGTTTTCTATTGAATTATTACTACTCAGATCAGATTGTAGGGTTTCTTTTTCGTATGAGCTGTCTTAGGAATCTGTAGATTTATGTTTACTTACTGGAGCACCACAATGTAGAAAAATATACGATGTAAAAAAGTAGTTATGTAAACTTCTAAATTTGGAGAAAGTTACCCATAAAACCCAAAGTGGAAAGACATCAGCACCTGCTTATAGAGACCTTGGATGTCTGCTAAGGTCATGACCCTTAGCAACAGCTCCACATCAGATTTTACATGCTTCAGTCAGCATTTTAAATGTCGGTTTTAATGACAGTCAAAATATAAAAAGACTTAACAAGGACGGGTTGTTTGGAAAGGTCACCAGAGTGGAATTCCTTCTCTTCTAAACAAATATGGCTGCATGAGTCTGGTTTGCAAATCTACCAAAGAACATTAGAAAATGAAACAAAGAAAAAACAGAGTAATCCCTTATTTCAACCGTTAAGCACAGTGGTGGAGTGGTGATGCTTTGGGCTTGTTTTGCAGCTGCAGAACCTCGTTGAATGGTTGAATCGATGGTGAACTCCTACGATTGCCATCGTATTTTAGGTTCGAATGTCGGGTCAGTGTGTCTCGGGATTGGGCCGTCGGTAGGAAAACAGGAGAACGACTAAAACAAGACGAGTCGCTGTGTTTCAAGAGTTTTCTTTACAACTCAGCCCGACTGCAGCGCCATGGTGGGACTTAAAAACCTGCACATAAACATAATTGAAACTCCAAATATTTGAGGTTTTTCTGAATAATTTTTTATTATCTTTACATTCGATTGTAAACTCCAGCATTAGAAACTGAATAGTAAATGATAAAAGGCGACTCCTTCTACGGGTCCCCATTACATCACAAGGAGTTTTATAAAAAAAGTTATTCCTGATGCAGCGTTTCACATATTCTGCTTTTATTTTCAACAAACATAATCCAACCACTCACTTGCTTTATGAAATATCATTTTTAACAGTTAATTTATATTCAGTGGTCTCCACTTCCTTAACAAAAACATGCCTGCATAAATATGACACTAAGAAACCTTTCTCCCGTGTCGTCTATTTTTTCTTCACCGATCCTGTCTTCTTTTCAGACTTTGATTTTTTCATATCTTTCTTTCCTTTCGACAGATTCTCGTAGACGTCCTCCTTGTTCCTGGGAAAAGACAAAAACAAATGTTGATTTCTGGAGAGGTTTTAAACAGAGGAGCTGGAAAATGCCAACAAAACAAAACAGCAAATCAAATCTGCCGGCCAAGAACTGAGAGCTCCAACTGGGTCAGTGTGGCTGTAGTGTGTGTTTATAATTGGATAATTGGAACTTTGCTCACTTGTTTATGAGTAACTAAACTGCTCAGAGGTCACAAAACCCTTTTCAGTCAATTGAACAAACATGGTGTCTGTATAAACAGACACCTTGCTGTATAAGATTATTTGTATCTAATCAATCTCCGAAAATAAATACATAAAGAAGAATGTTCCCTAAAATGTTTATGAACAATAATCTGTTTAAAGTTCTGGTTCCTACACTTTAATTAAAGACTGATAAATAATAACTGAATGTGTGGTGTTTTATCTGTATTTGTTTCACATCTGAATCCATAATGCATGAATGCAGATATAAAGAAAAGGCCAGTTGTGCAAAGGTTTCTCTGTATCTTTGTATGAAAAAACTGAATAAGATTGCAAAATAATAATAATAAAAACATACTGCAGCTTTTAAACACTATTGGAGCTCTAAAAATGCAACCTATAGTAGATAATAAGACTGCTTATGTGTAGGTTTATATACACTCCTGATTGACATCTTATTCTGACAAAAAACCCAGAATAAATCAAGCTTTTGCAGCAACAATATTTTTTTTTTAAATCATTGTGAAAATAAATTGTTCACATAAATCATTTAGAGCTGCAGAATATAACGTTTATATATATGTTTTTATTTTTACATTTGTTTAAACACGACGCCATGACAGTTTGTTATGAGACAGAGAATCTGTGAAAATATCAACCTGAACTGCTATAGTCGTCTGAAGAAATCAGAGCCAGGAGGCAGGTCTTAGCACTGTCAATCAACCTCATGTACATGCTGCTAAATTTGCTAATGATAAAAACAACTTACAGGAAAATAGTTTATTTGTCATTATAGGCCATGCTAACTAGCTTGAGCTTTGCTAGCAGCAGGATAGCAGAGAACAAGCTGGGAGGGGGAAGTAAGTTTGGCAGCGTCACACAAGATTGTGATTGACAGCGTTAAGAACCCCCTTCTGGCTCTGGGAGCAGACAGATTTTAACAGATTATCTATCTCATATTAAACTGTCACCACATGTTGACAGTTTCAACAAATACATATTTTATTTTTTTTTAATAAAAGTTACATACTGCAGCTTTAAAGGCCTACGTTATGTATACAGAATATAATGTTAGCATCTGACCAGAACTGCAGAAAATCATTCTAACCCTTTCAAACTGCCAATTGCATTTATAATAATAATAATTTAATGATTCACATTAATACACAGATGTTTCTATAATTGAAAATGACACATTAAAGCTAATTTAAGTTGGAAATCTTTTGCACACAACAAAAACCCAGAACTACAGTTGGTTCTTCTTCTCTTGACATAAAAATGAAGCAACACATTAATCATTGAGTCATGCGATTAAACGCACTACTCACACTCTAAAAACAAACAAAAAGGGTGACTTGTCTAATGAAAAGCAGCATTATGAAGCGACGTGGGCGCTGTGTGAAAGATCTGAATCCATTCAGGAATGACGGGTGTCAGAGTTTTAGCTCGACTGTAAACTGATGCAGCTTGTTTTACCTTCTGGTTCTCACAGTTCGCAGAGAAACAGCAGCTACAGGCAGGAGGAAGTAAAAGTACTGACTGCATGTTTTACCATAGCGATCAAAATAAGCACTGCCCCTGTTTCTGGATGAAGAACATCAACTGAAAACGGTAACATTAGTGACGATGATGCATGTGCAGCAGCGTAATGGTTAAAAACGAGGAGTTTTTAGAAGATAAAGACTGAAAAATCCTCCTCAAAATGTACTTTTCTACTAAAAATCTTTCTTTCAAAATCACAAATGGCTTTTTTGCTGCTCAGTTTTTTGTTGCTTTCAGTGAATCCTGCAGGTGAGAAACCTAAAGAACAGCAGAGAAGTTTTTATATTACGTAATTAAAGATTCTGTCAGCTAATGTGGTTTAACAGATTATTAAAGAGGAACATCAAGATGGCCGACACTCTCATTACCCATGTACAATAAAGACAATTTGAAAGTTATCCAGTTTGAATTAATTTAATGGTAATAAGAGGATCAGATCAGAAGAAATCACAGTTATAAAGATAATCGCAATGTAAGTTTTTTAGTGAAGATTTTCTTTCCTGTCGATGAAACTATTAAATTGTATAAATGAGTGCAGCTGTTTTGGAAACAAATTGCATTCTGGGACACAGAACCTGTCTCCTTCCAGAACGATATGATGGCTGGACATTCGTGTTGAAACCAGCATCTCCAGTCCTCCGGTTCTGGATGCATGTCTGCTCCACATACCTGAACCAACACACTAAATCCCCTCTTTGGCATATTGTGCGCTGAATTTGCAGACCCATGCTCTGGTTAAACCCTAATGTTGTAAATGAACCTATCAGAAGCTTACAAAGCCATGACATCATCATTTGGGTTAACATCATATGGAGGTGAAAGAAGCTCAGACGTTCTTCTATGTGTTTGAAAATATGTGGGCGTAACTTTGAACATAGAAGTTTTTATGTATGCCATGTACGAAAACATTTTTGCAATAACCTTTGTTATTGTTTGTTTGGTAAATTTAAAATTAATTAACTGCTGTGTGACACATTTTGAAGTTTTGTGGTTACATTTTTAACCGGGTGAAGTTTGCAGACCGGACCCCCACTATTGGTGACGCACTGATTAAAGTTACATCTCATATAAACACCTTCAGAGACTTACTGCAGCTCAAATACCTCTTTCTGTAAGTATTATATCACAAATAAAGGTGACCTATTATGCTTCCTTGAGCAACTTAGGATAGCTCTGTGGCCTATGCAAAGGATAGCTCTGTGGCCTATGCAAAACATGTTCATTACAGTTTTTTGCACAAAACCATTCTTAGAAGATGAGATTTTAGTCTGATCAGTTCTGCCTATTTTGAGCTCCTGTTAGACTGAGCTGTTTTAGGGCCTCTTGTAACCTTAAATCCAAATTAGCTGCTTCAGGCCACCCCCCTAATTCAACATTTACACCTGCACATGAAAATGGCAGCCAATGGATGCACAACTAAATAACTGAACATCTTTAAAAAACTGAAGTAGAGCCTTCTGAACACCAACAAGAATGCAGCAAGTTTCTGCAAGAATTGCTTTCTGAATGTTAAGTCAACAACAAAACACCTGTCTTTTCCAGCAGCCATTGTACAGCGCATACAGTGGTAAAACCAGCTGACCAAATATGCTGGAGCTCTGGTTTTGTTGGTAGGTGAAGGATGTTGATTGTGACTTAACTTTGTGCCAAATAACGAGTGGGTAGTTTTTTTAAGAGCAGTTGAAATCATAATGCAAGTATAAGAATTGTGCAAAATGTTATTTCTGAATAATAAATGAAAAATGATTGTTTTCTCTTATTACACGCAGTCTGACTGGCACTGAAAACTGCTGCACTGTGGTTTTTAAAAAGAAGGAGAAAAGACCATATCAAAGTCCAGCTGCAGGTTTCCTCTGCAGCTCAGCTCCTCCCACCAGCAGCAAAACTCAGCCTAAACACACTCTGTCACGTTTTTAAATAAAACGGTGTGGCAGTGTGACAGTTAGAGGACTGGTGTGACTGTTTTAAAGCCATTTGCTTCACTCACTTTGACACCTTCCTGCTGGCTGGCTGGTGTTTGAGCTGCAGATTTCCATACTCGGTCTCGGTTTCCTGAGGAAGAGACAAACATAGGTGTTTCACACACATCTGTTACAGAATTAGTCAAACACAGAGAGGCTGCACCGCGGCTTCTGAATCTGTGGTCGATTGTTTTGTCTCAGTGGGTCAACGTTCAGCTCTTTTGATTACTTATCGCTCTGCTGGCAGTGAACCAGTCAGCTCACGTAGAGGATGAAGGGAAGCGATATCACTCTTCTATCCAGCTGTCTCACCTTTGAGGCGCTCTCTTTGGCCTTAGTGGTCTGTATGTACTCGGAAACAGCCAGGTAGATGAATTTATACTGAGCCTCGGTCTGTACCATGCCAGAGCGCTGCTCTCGCACCATCTGTATGTATTTGGGGATGTCTATGTCGCAGTCCAGACCTGCAGTGAAATCAAGACGTCAGTCAGGAAGACAGTGAGACAAAATAAATAAACAGAAACAAGGATTATTTACAGTCTTTTTCTTTTTTTACCTAGAGTATCAATAGACTCGAGGATCATATCAATCACCACGATGGTGCCCGTCCGACCGATTCCAGCACTGCACAGATTAACAGAGAGAGAAAAAATACTGAATGAAATGTGAATGCAACTGAGGAGAAAATGAAAATCCATATTTTATCTGATAACATGTCAAGCTGTCAGAAATGTCAGTCTGATAGATAACCTTTTAGCAGGAGCTGATATGAGCTTGACGTAATAATCCAACTGGAATGTGTGTTGGTGAATTTAGATTTATCTAAATGGTTCTCTCATCTTGTTAGAGTATTTTTAAAGTGTACATAAAAAAACTACAGTGCAAGCAACACTTAAGATTTTAAATTTGGAGTATTATACATCTATTCAGGGAAATAAATTAGTTAAACTTTTTTCCCAGACTGCAAAAGAACTCTGTGCTATGACTTGATTACAACAAATAAAGTCAGAGGTGTTTGGATATATCAATTAGTTAAAATGTTTTGATCAGGAGTCACTGATAAATATTTTAACAGATCAAACTCAACATTTCAAGCCTAACAGTGAGTTCACACCAAATGCATTGCATGCATAAAAAACTCTTCTGATGCTTCATGTTTGATGCACTTTGAATCCAGACTCTTGACCTTTGGCTCTACACCGAGCGTTTTGTGAATCAGGTTTACATTTAAAGTCTATGTGGAGACGATTTTGACACGTCAGACGCCTCTGAAGCCTCAAAATCGCTCTAGCCATTGTTGTTCGTTGTCAGCCTATTTATCAGATGCGTCGGATGCGTTGGACGTGTCAGACGCTCCAAACTCTTCAAATTGCGCTGAACTGCGTTAGACACATGAAACTAGACTTTGAACGTAAACCCCACCCGCCTGACGCTCAAAACACACTTGATGTGAACGAACCATAGGGTTTTAACTTTTCCCAACTTTGAGGATCTCTGTATTGTTGATTTGCAGATCAACTTTTCAGCTGTGAGTAAGCCTACTTTAGCATTTTTACAGTTTCTTTAGCTTTTTTGCAGCTGTACACAACAGTTTTTTTAATAAAATCTTCAGACTATTGATTAAAGGAATATGATACATTTTCCCAGTAGCTGGACAGACGTCTCCTAGTCTGGGATGTATATCTGCTGCAAATTTAGAGCAGAAAAACATGACTACCCTTTATTTATTGCAAGTCATAGTGTTAACGCAAAATTCACCAGAATTGCTGCATGTTTTCCTAATATTGCACAGCTCTAATTCTAAGGAAATTATTTCAATAAACACGTTTTTTCTGTGCTGCAAAATGAAACTGGCCTCAAATCCTATAGAAAACAAACTCCAAGACTTATAGCCGTACAAATCGTAATCCTGGTCATTTTAGTCTTAAAGTATTATCTGTTAGCGCAGGATTATGAAGCATGTGCTTTGCAGCAAAACATGACGCCAGGCTACACTGTATGAGTTTAGGCGGTGAGTACCTGCAGTGGATGATCATGGGGCCGGCCTCAGGGTATTCAGCCTGTTTAGCGTTGACTTGTGTGAGGAAGCTGAGGACGCCGCCCGGCTGCTGGGGGACGCCGTGGTCCGGCCAGCTCAGGTACTGGTAGTGCCAAATGGGACGGGAGAGCTTGGGCTGGGATAAAACAAATAAAAAAGTCAGAATATAAAACAAAAAACTAAAGAAACGTTCACATAAATGTGCAGATGATAAAGATTTGAAAGTTCATTTCTTCTGCTACTTTTACCATTATTAGTAGATTATCGTTGTTATTCTACCATCATTATTAACATCATTAGTTTTTTTATTTTATTTGTTACATAACTCAGATTATGAAGTATAGTACATTGGCAAAGAGTTGGTAAATATTCTGATGCTGTAGGTCTGGTTGTCATTATTACTATTATTATTATGGGTCAGTACATTTCCTTGTCAGTTTGTAATTATCTTGTTATATATAATATAATTTATTTGTCGGTTTTTAGCATAGAAATTTAACAGGCATTTGAACAATATGCTTTTAAATATTGAGTTAGTAGGTGATATATTTAATTAAATTAGGATTAAACAAATGTTCACTTCTTCCTCCTCATTTTTAAACAGAAAAGTAGCAGTAATCTAATTATTCTGTTCTTGGTTATGTATCCACGTGTTCCACTGGTTACCTGCATTATCTGTTTTTACAAACCACTTTTAAATAAATAAATACAAATACAAAATACCTGGTTCACAGGAGCAATATGCAAAAGTCGAACTTTGTAATCGGTAGCTTCCAACTCCGACTCGCAGGAAACCACGTAGGCGCTGACGTCCTTGGGTTCTTGACAATCAGGCCAGTAGGGCACACACTTATTCTGCACAACATTAAAGAGAACAAAACATGTTTACCAATGTTTTATTTGCTTTTTCTGCACTTTAGAAGTTCAAAGTTGTCACAAACATTTTTTATAACAATTATTATATTTTAGCACCTTTCTCTTTTTCACTCACAAAACTATTAACTACCCCAGAACTTTTCTCCAACTCAAACTTCAGTGTATTTTATTGGGATTTCAAATAGCAAACTATCACAAAGGGTATAACTGTGAAATAGAAAAAAAAAATCACGCTTGGATTTTTTTACAAATAGAATCTGAAAAGTGTGGCATGCACTTATGTTTAACCTCATTCCCCTAATTTCCAAGTCTACAGATTTTGATTCTGAATTTAATTTGTGCTCTGGTTGTACGTTTAGCGACGGTATTGTCCATCCATCCATGTTTCCCACCAACTCTGATCAACTACTCAATTTCTGCTGAAGGAAAATAGCCACACTGCATGCTGCTGCCACCACAGAACACTGCATTCATGGTTTTCTTTCAGACACTTTATTAATATCTAAACTATAACAACATTTATCAGTTCAAATGTTTTTAATGATGCCTAATGACAAGAATAGCATATGTTTTGAGGCTCTGATACCCACCCGGCCTTTCTCAACCTCTCGCGTCGTCATGACGATCACGTGCGTTTTCTCTTGCCACACCATCTGCCAGAAGTCGTTCACAGTCGTTGCTAGGCAACCCTGGGTGGCGATGTAAACTTTCTGTCCTCCAGCCTCCCAGAGTTTGTCCTGCAAAGACGGATCAGAGAATCAACACAGAAACAAACCAACGAGCCGGGTGCCGCGTGCCTCCGAGTCTGCAGGGACTTACTTTCACATAGTTGGCGTTTATGTAATCTGAGCCGACAACGTCGGGATCACCGTTCTGCAGGATGACTCTGGTGTCGTTGACTTGTGAGAGAAAACAAACGGAGGGAGGAAACGGCGTAATTGGTCACGTTTAGCAGCAGAATGCGTGGATCGTATTTACAGAATCAAACTCACATGGAAGAATGTTCTTGTATCTGTTTTTGCTCTTATTCTCTGGTCTTTGACCTTCCTCTCTGCTCTTCTTCACCTTCGCCTCCATCTTCTGGAGAGCCTGTCAGCACAGGAAGACGAATATTTGTTTTTGGATTCAACAGAAAAAAAACTTCAGCATGATGTGCAGTGTCAAAAAAAAGAGGAAATTTAACAAGAAGAAGACAAAAGAAGAAGTGTGAGGCCAGAAACCTTACAGCAGACAAACAACATCTGAAAGAGGTGATCTTATGAAACATTAAAAAGTCCTGTAAACTTTTGACACTTTTGATTTTCTTTTTTAATCACTGTTCTGGCAAAAACTGCCCAGTTTTAGCCCTGAATGTTATTGCAGAAAAACAGGCTGCTAGGAACAAAGGTACCAAAACTAAGATTTAAAGCTTTTTGTTTAGTTGTTCTTGTTGTGAACTTGAGCGAAGGAGCTTAGCAACAAAAACACGTCTAAAATAATCATAAAATGGGTGAAAAACCTGCCGGAAATACTTCCAGAGTAGAGAAAAATTCACCCAACACCTTTAAAGATTAAAAAACTCTGAAGCAAAGGATGAAGAAATAAGAGGAAGCTGATATCATCTAAAATATAAAAGTCAAAACATACACTGTGAAATGTAGCAGTTTACATCTAAACTGTATGAATTTTAATGAAGTCTGATTTGACTAAAGTGTCTGAATGTTTCCTCCATTATTATCATGAAGTAACATCAATATCTAAATGACATGTGGTTGATGGGTAATCTGAAACATCCTTATTCTAGTTTTCCCGTTGTTGCTTTTGTCAGAGTTTATGCTTCATAAACTGAATTAGGTTTAAATTTGGTAATGCTCGCAGGTCAGAATAGCCATGATCAACATGCAACAGTGAGTTCATTTGCTAAAACTACGTTCAGTTAAATCAGTTATGAAAAAAATGTCACTCATTTTACAAACCCTGCTGTTTATTCTGATCATAAATTGCTGACATCGTATGCCATCGTAAGTCTGTTAAGGTTGTAAAAATAAAAAAAATGAGGCTCATTTTGTATGTTACCCCCACAACAGAGTCGCAAACAACGTCTGCTCTAGTTTCTGCCCTGTAATAATGAAGTGAAAGTAGAAACGCTGATGGAAAGTTTCTGAAAAGGCGACTGGTGTTTATTTTAATTTGGCCCACTTCAGGATGTTCCGGTTGAAGAAAAAACAAACCACCAAATCGTTGATATAAATATGACTAAGGCCAGATTAATCTCACATCGAATTCTTCCCAGAAGCCAGCTTTGCTCTTTTCCCCTTCGCCCTCGAGCGGCTTGTCTGAGGTGAGGTCCAACTGCTTCACTCGGCTGTCGATGTCTGACGCGATCACCCTGGTGGAGAAATAGGGCTGCAGGAAGAAGAAAAAGGACACGAGATGAAAGACGTGCTAATGAAAGCACCACACCACACCCCTTAAAGGCCAAATGCAAATGTGTGAGTTAATTTTTCCTGTCTGTGTGGCCACGCTGTGAGCTGAGTTGCACACTCACTGCAGTTTCATAAATAAGTCAGACCTGTCTGAGATGGACCCAGTTTCCAGAAATCTCCTCGATGCCTTTGCGCTTGTAGAAATCCACCAGATCTGTCAGCGTGTCGAACAAGTCTGAGCCTCCGACCGTGTACCGGTCATTCTGCACAAATCACAAAGAATTGCACCAACATTAATGTGTGCTTGATCAAACATTAAATAAATAAACCTCATAAAGATGAATAAATGATTCACAGAAAAGCCATACCATTAAAATATCAAATAATTAAAGTTAAATTAACTATGCAAGGAGTATTTTTGACCTACAGTCATAAAACTGTAAAACTTGACATAAATTTGACTCAATAATAACTACAGTTTTAACTTTTTCAAGCTTTGTTGTATTTATTTAAAATGATAGTTAAGTTCAATTTCAGACGCTTTAACACCTTCAAACAAGCGATTTCATCAGTGATTACAGAACTACTAAAAACTCACATTTTATGCCAAACCTTGTTAAAAATGCTAAATTTTCAAGAGAAATTAGTTGGTTGTAAATAAATAAAATAAATTCCTACTGATAGGGACGCTTACTGCCAATGCTCAATGCCTGCTTTAGTTTTTTAGTTTAATTTTTTAAAACTTTGTTGTATTTAATGAAGATTTTATGCAAAAGAATAAAAAGTGGCATACAAATAGTTAATGGAGAGAATACACAATTTAAAGCTTTTTTTCACACAAATAAAACTTTAAAAAATGCGCCATGTGTATTTATTCAACCCACTTTAGCACAGTAACCCTAAATTAAAATCCAGTGCAGTCACATGCCTTTAAGTTACACCAGTGATGTACACAACTGTTCTGTAAAGGCATAAAACAGCCAGTAATCTAAAAACCTACCAAGAAATGGCCATATGTCAAAACATTTTTAAGTATCATTTATTTATTGTGTTTATTTATTGCTCTTACCAGGACCTTGATCGACAAGTTTTGAGTTTTAATTAATATTTTGCCCTCTAGCCAAATATTAATTGTCGGTGTGTTTTTGTTGTGACTTGCTGTAAAATGAATTGAGACAAAAGTAATGATTTGAATCTGAATCTCATGTAAATGGGTAAACTGACAGGCAAAGATGAAGAGCAGAAAACACAGAAGCAGCCAAAAGGCCGTCAGTAACTCTGGAGGAGCTGCAGAGACCCGAAGCTCCGACAGGAGAATCTGGTCGTTACCACAAGCCATGCAGGGGACACAACAAACACGTGGAAGAAAGTTCTGTGGTCAGAAGAGACCAAAATGGAAAGTTCTGTCTGACATGCAAAAATGACATTGCACAAAACTAGGGCTGAAACGATTCCTCGAGTGATTCGAGTCCCTCGATTATTAAAATTCCCAGAGGAAAATTTATCTGCCTCAAAGTTTCGTTAAATTATATTTTACTATTTAGCGCACCTTGTTCTGGCTGAGTTATTACTTGCATTGCGCTGCGCTCTCACTTCCGCCTAAGTTGTTGACGAAAGCTAAGTGTTAGCAGCATAACGTCCAGTTTTCAAGTTCAGCCTGGGAGAATTTTATTGATTCATGATCATTCATGATTTGTCATTTTTGGGGGACCAATAACCATCCTTAAAATGACTGGCGCGATGCCTGGAGTACGACAGCTTTTCTCCTGCTGCCTGGTTCAGAGCGAACGGCGGGAAGAGCTGCAGGTGTATTTAAACAGGTGAGCGGATAGACTGAACGCTGCAGGCAGCTGCGCATTATTTAATTAACCAAAGTGTAGCTTTATGGACGAATTGGAAAATTTATTTCATATCATCCTGGTCTCAACAAATATGTGGTGGAGCTCATTGTGGTGACACACGACAGATGTGTTTGTGTGTGTGACGAACGAAGGTGTCACATCCGGTCGCTAACATGAAAACAAAAGCTAAAAATGTCTGGGCAAGGTGAGAGGTCATCTGTTAAACTGACTGAAGATGAATACAGAAACGAAAAGCTGGAGTATTGACATTTTTTAGCATTTGTGAGCCTGCCTCTTTATTATTAAATTGAATATAATTTCAGATTTTCGTACAACATTTCTTCAGGTTAACTTGGAAAGTGAGCTATTATTGTTACAGGTTAATTTTCTAAACTACAGAAAAGTTATTGTTAGGGAAGCTCAAATGTAAATAATTGGACTGACGTCGATATGTGATAGTAATACTGCTGTTATGTTAGATTTACCAATGTTTTATTCTATCTTTTTTTTATCCGATTACTCGATTAATCGCAAGAATAATCAATACATTACTTGATTACAGTGGTGGCAGCATCATGTTGTGGGGAAACTTTTCTTCAGCTGGTGCATAAGAATTTAGATAAATTTCAGTCATTGATGGTAAATTAAAATATATATACATCAGACATTTTGCCATTTTTTCTATTGATTCTTCCACAAGAGCAACAATTAATATCAGTAAATTCAAAAATGTGATTTATGCAATTACTGTGTGGAGTTTGGTCATGTAAATCACACTTTTTAAAGTAAGAAGCCTCCTGAGCAAGATGTTTCAAATAGGACTGTTTTTCAAGAACAATATTTGTGTTTGTGGTGCTATGAGATGCAGTCACAGTCGTGCAATTACCTCAAAAATAAATACTAAATAAGTAATTATTGCCATCACAATAATACCACAAAATCTCGCTATAAAATACTAAGTTTCTCAATTAGAAAGTAGCATTTTGAAGTATTAGACAGCCTAGTTAAAGTCCAGGCTTACATCTGATTGAGAATTTAAGGTGAAAATTGAGTTTTACTCTATTTTGAAAACAAAAATGTACACACATTTCAGTCTGCCAGAGTGCAAAGCTGGTTGAGAAGAAAAAGTCCAAAAAAGAGCTGAATAAAAATGCACACCACACTTTTCAGGTAATTGTTAAAAAACATTATAAAACACTGCATCTGTTTTTTTCCACGACACAATTATGCTCTACTTTGTGTTGGTGTGAAACAGAAAATCCAAATAAAACACGTTGAAGTTTGTGGCTGTAGCATGAAAAACTGTGAAAAAGTTTTAGCGGTGTAAATACTTTGGCAATTCCCTGTCAATGCATGTTGCCACATTCATCTGTTGCTTTTAACAGAAGCAAACTCAGAGGATTAGAGCACGATGGACCAGTGAAACTGCACCTGATCTGAGCTGCAAGCTTATTAAAAAACACCTTTAAGAGCCTTAAGAGATCCTTTCCCCCATAGCTCTGCACCGGAACAATAGCTTCCATTTAAATAAGCTAAGAAGCAAATTCAGTGAACTAAAAATAAAAACGCAACAGCAGATGATGACTTAGGAAGTGAGGAGAATTTCATTTACAATCTCCTTCTCAATGACTAAACAGTAAACAGCTGCTTATGTAGAATTCAACACCTAATGAGGCCAGGAAACGGTTTCTTTTTTTTTGCCTTTTTTAGAGAAATTTATTTTTAATACTTTAGCAGCCACAGAGAACAGATGGTCAACACCTGACAGTTGAAATAGCAGCAAAAGTCTGTTATTGCATAAAACAGGGAAATGAAATTTTATTTCAGTCCTCACTGCACAACTCTGGGAACAACCCTCAGTATTGTTGCATGATGTGAGCCGGTTTTACGCCCTCCTATTTCTGTTTAGTAATAAGAGAGGAAACAAAAGACTTAAAAAAGACACACACCTGGCACATTATCTTGATGTGAGAGACCCTCTTTGATCCGTTTTTGTTTATTTCATCAGTCAGAACAGAGAGGACGAAGTCTCCGGGTTTGGACAGCGACTCTCTGACCAGGAAGGTGCCCGGCTCGTCTCGGGCGGTGAGCAGCTTCTCTGCGTTTGGGCCGGACAGGTGACCATGGTACCACCTGAGGGGGAGGCAGAGGCACACACATGATACATATTTAAAATCTCTGGGGTAAATAAGACGCGTTTGTGGTGAAGTTTCACAGCCTCATCCTGAGAAGACAAAGGCAGCAGCAGCTCTGGCCAAGATGAGAAAACACCCGTGAATTTCACTGGCTTGCCGCTTCAAAATTAATCATCTAAAAAAGTCAGCATTTTAACAAAGAAAGTTTAACTCTAACAAAATTTTAAAAGTTAGAAACCAATCAAACTTCCACAAGGAGAAAATGACCAATAAGCGCATGAGGAAGTGAGTTTTAGGACATTACTTTTGTGATTGCCCTCCCAGTAACCGTGGTAACAAATTTATTAAAACAACTCCCTTCAGGATCTAAAGCTTTATAAAGATGTGTTAAAGCTACTCCATCACGCAGCACCTC
The DNA here is from genome assembly GCA_903066815.1 of Brachyrhaphis roseni. Lineage (NCBI taxonomy): Eukaryota > Metazoa > Chordata > Actinopteri > Cyprinodontiformes > Poeciliidae > Brachyrhaphis > Brachyrhaphis roseni. The sequence goes on from CAEFZY010006078.1 coordinate 17,604, forward strand.
GGCTGAATAAACGCTAATAAAATGAAACTTGAAGTTATCCAATGTTGATATTTCAAAACAGAACAGCATTATTTCCATACAACACCAGGTTCTGAACCGTTTTTCTTTCCCGTTCTGGAGAAAAAAATAGCCTGTGTATTTTTAATAATGTTCAGCCAAGGTGTCCTATAATATTAAAATAGTTTTAATGACACAATGCTGCCTAGGCTGAAGTTCATTTATGCCTCTTTGACCTTCAGAGGAAATCAATGAAGAACAACCCTTAATCAAAATGTGACCTGAAATCTTGCACGGCTAAATAAAATGATTTTGCACCAGTGTGAAATTTCTCAGAACAGTTTTATTTCCTCTGCTGCACCACAAGTTCACACTAACAAAAACTTACCGACACCATCTGAGACCTGACGTGGTGTCTGAGTGTATATTCTTTGCCCAGGTCCAAACTTACAGCTCCTGCATGGGGAACTTCTGCTCAGTGATGTTCTATGCTTATGTGAAGGTGCATCTATTTTCATTCTCCCGCTTCTTTAGCTTTTTGTGAGATTTATGCAGGATGAGCTCACTTCACCCAAGTGTTGATGTTCTTGTTCAGGGTTTAAAAGAAATACAATTATTTTAGGTTAGGCAAGTTTGCTTTACCTCAAAATAAATGTCAAGTAAATTTGATTCAAACTGATAAAAATCTGTTTCTCTTTTTTTTTTTTTTACAATACTAAATGAATTTAATAAATGAATAATACAATTTAAATGACTTTACAGCAATAAAGAAAGTTATGAACTGATACTGATGAGGTACCTAAAGTGTCTCTTTCTTTTTAAAAGAAGCTGATTTTACCATCTGTTTTGCTTATTTTAGACACTCAGTACAAATAAAAAATGGTAAAGACGAAATGTAAGAATGTAAATTTGAGGTTTTAAGTATTTTTACACATGTTTTGCATTGGGATGTGCTTTAATTTACCTTCATCTTAGCTTTCACAATGCACAGCATGTTGTTTTGTGTGCTAGAGGTCAGATGTAAATTATTTTAGAACCTGGCAAAGGTTAAATCATCCAGGAACACCCTGGAACTGACCGAGGGTGTACTTACTTTGAAGTTTAGCTTTTGAGGGCAGGATATTTCATCTGTGTTTCTTTTGCAGGCACAGTAAACCACATTCTTTGTTTCACAAAGTCAGTTGTATAAATAACATTCCCACATGCTCAACAGTGAAATTACATTATATTTTTAGTTTCCTGAGAGGTTATGCAAGATGAATACTAAATTTGTGTGACAGGGTGAGGCTGTAGACTGGACATATTAGTGAAATGCACGCTCTGACTCCTGCATGCACTTTCATTCTGCAAACTTTCTGAGAGTTGTTTGTTTGTTTTTTAATTATTTTTAGATTTGCTGTGTGAGAAATAAACAAGCTGTTATTGTCCCGGCCTCCCACAGACTCACAGGTGAGAAAAAATAGAGATTGTGACTCTTGTGCTAAGGTCAGCCATCGGTGCGTTCAAGGCTCTGCAGTGATGTGGGTCACTGCATTATGAACTGAATACAACACTGTAAATCTGAAGCACTTATAAACTCAATTAAGAAAAAGGAGCATCTGAATTAAAACAGCATGTGCAGCTGCTATAACCAGGTTGTATTTATTTTTGTCCGTAGTTGTGCTGTGTATTTTTGAGTCCATGAATGTACAAATGCAGCTTGAGTCTGACTTAATTTTAGGCACAGTTCTCGATTTCTTTTTCTAAACTTCCTGCATTGCGGTCGGAAAATTTCTGATGACAGATTTCGTGGCTGAACAGGACAGAGTATTTTTAGCCTGCCCCCTTTCGATATGTTACATCCACTAATGCCCCTCCCTTTCCTACCTTCTGCAGTAAATTAAGCTGCTTCTCGTTTTCTACTTTTCTTAATTCTGTGCAAGCTTCAAGTTTCTCTTTTTGCTTTTTCTGCTTGGAAAATTCTTCCAGATGAAATAAGATTCAAGAACAGCATGCAACGCTCCACAAGAAGCCTTCTCATGCAGTTTTGCAGAAGTTAAAAACTAGCCTGATGCAGACCTCTTATATTAGTGACCAAAGTCAAATCTTTCTTAATGAGTTCACATCTTTTTCTGGGAAATTATGTCAGGACAAGCGCATTGCAAGGTAACGTGAGGAAATGCATGCAGGCACACTTTTCTGAAACAATTGAGAGTTTGCGTTAGATGAGGAAGATAGCGAGTAAGCAAGAACATGATGGGGTGTGCAATAGAGGAAGGCAAGCAAGCGGGGTCTGGCCATTGCTTTCAAAAGTGTCAAAACTTAAAGTTTCCAACCGCAGAAACAAAAGGGAAGTTAGACAACTGTCAGAAAGAGAGAGAGAAGGATGAGGAGGGGTGGGGCGGTTAGAAGGCACAGCTTCCAGCTCGAAGTTGATTCTCACAAAATGCAGCAGAAACTAGTGTCAGACTGAGCTGGACATCAGCATGCTTCATCAGTGTTTCCAGCTGGAAGGAAAACCTCCACCTCCAGCTGCAATGTCATCGATTTATGTGCATGCTGCGCAAAAAACGCAAACATTGGTGCAAATTTTAGCTAAAAATGCATTAAAATTAACTCTTGTAAAAGAGATCTTTGACCTCAAAGAGCTTTCTCCTGGTTAAATTAAGGTTGCAGAGCGTTTCAATAAGGCGCCACTGCGGCAGGAAGAATTGTCTAGCATGCATGTAGACGTGAATTATCTTTATCATCTAGAGACTATATTTAGCAACAGGCGCTAATGAGAGTTTTTCCGATAATGAAAGAACTGAATAAAGGGCACTACTTGAAGATCTTCTTGTATAATCCTGTTTCAGTTCAGCTTAAGACGTGTCAACACCTTCAAACATCCCGGTTGTTACAGATGGGTTTGAGTCAACTACTGAAATTCTTGATTTTATGCCAAACCTTGATAAAAATGCTCTATTTTCAAGACAAATTAGTTGGTTGAAAATAAACATCTAGCTTTAAATTCCTACTGTAGTTTTGTCAAAGAGTTATAACATATTATTTCATCCCTAAGAACTAAAGTATTTAAGAAATAGCAAAGAATAAACAAATGTGCAAATTTAGGACGCCACCAATGGAAAGTTTAGGGTCATAAACAACCTGAAATTAAAAAAACAATAATTCCAGACTTTTTAATGTCTTGCAGAAACTGGTAAATTAATTCAAGAGCACAACAACACATAACCTGAATATGTTATAGAACTGGCCTTAGCACTTAAAAAAGTGAACTGAATTTTGCAGCATACTTAAAATAATAACATATTTTAATAACAGCAATATTTTAAAGACAATTTGTTGCAACTTTATTCTTGGGATGATGATATTTCCCGTCACTGGTAATAACTATGGTAATACTTAAAATAAAAACAAATAAAGCCTGTGGGCGGTAAGCAAACGAAGAAATAAATTTCTGTCTCATTGTAACTTCCTTTGCTCATAATTTTCATTGTTCTGTAGATTAATTGTATGTAAAATGTATAAAAGGGTAGATAAAATACAATTAATTCAATTTATCAATAAAAAACAGTAAAGAATTTCACCTGTAAGACATTAATACTGTTATTCTGAAATAAATATGGCAGAATAATATTTTAGCTGAAATTGAACCTAAAAACAAAAAGATTCCTGCTTTCTTTAACAAATTAGATGCACTTAGTTTCTTCATTTGCATTTCTTTGAGCTTTCTAACCAGTTCTGACTCAAAAATTTATTTTGTTTATTGTCACTTAAGACCAATATTTCACCATCAGTGACGAAGTTTTCACAAAGGAACTAAAACTGGAACCCAAAAATTAAAACTCAGATTTATAACAGTTTTTTTTCCTTTTTGCTTTCAGCACAGGGTTTGGTTAAACTCAAACAAAGACGTTACAAAGACAATCACATTTCCCAAAAACGCAAGAACCGACAGACACGTTTCCTCAACGGGTCGCAAAATCAAGTTTCTGATTCGTCCTGAGGTGACAAAATGAAGCCCGATGTCGAAATGTCAAATTTATATTTAGATTTTAGATGGATGCATTTTATTAATCCTGAGGGTTTTTTCTTTTAATTGAAACCTTAAAAGTGTCGTTAAAGTAACAGAAATGCAGGAAAATATGAAAAAGTGGATCTACATAGATCTAAAACAAGTCCTTACTGAAAATCTTTTTTAAAATCCTGAACAAAAATATAACTAAATTGTGTGGAACTGACGGTAGAAAAACAAGATGTTGAGCAAATGTAGATATTTTGGAGGAATAAACACCCAAGATTTAATTTCTTAATTTGTTTTAGAGATTAAAAGATAATACATCATTCTGACGATCTTAAAAAAGTGATTTCTACTGTAGGACAGCATGAAAAAATAAATTCAGATCTAATTTTAAACTTTGGAAGAACATCTCAGATTAAATCTTTTCCATCTATTTCACAGGAGTGAAAAGCAGATAAAACTTTTTGAAATATAAGTACATCTTTATAAATTAGAATATCATTGAAAATAAATTTATTTACGTAATACTGTTATAATAAACTCATATATAGATAAATATGTCACACACAGTGAGATTTCAAGTGTATATTTGATGATTGTGGTTTAGAGTTCATGAAAATGTAGTTAGAAAATGACATCAGAACAATAAAAAAAGGATTTTTATCAGAGATTTTATTTTCTTGCCAATTTTGGGAACGTTAGTGGAAGGAAAAAATGAGGTAGAAAAAAGTGCATGGAGGATTACAATGGATGTTTCAGAAGATGAGCTACGTTACATTACTAAAGACATCAAGAATGTTTTATCTGGGCTGCAGAGAAAAATAACTGGACTGCTGCTCAGAGGTCCAAAGTCCTGCTTTCTGATGAAACTTTAGTTTGAATTTCATGTCTGGAAGTGAAGAGGAGACGCAAATGTTTCTAGAATTCAAGTTTTCACAGTCAGAGATGATTTGGGTTGCCATGTCATCTGCTGGTTCTGGTCCAGTGTGGTTTCTGAGGTTCACAGTCGACGTCTACCAGGAAATTTCAGAGCACTTTGTACTTCCTTCTGCTAAAAGGTTTTATGGAGATCTGATTTCATTTCCCAGCAGGACCTGCCCACGCCGCCAAAGGTACCAAAAACAGACCCGACCTCGACCCCAGGTTGGGTCTGAGACTCCGGCTCATAGATAATCTATGAGCCAAGAGAGAAATGAGAGGAAGCAGAACAATAATCCAGATTATTAAAGAGACCTGGGCTGATCATCTCCATGCTGCGCTGCACTGATGCAGTAATTCATGACAAAATTTCAAATAAAAAATGCAATTTTTATTTAAACATTTTCAGTACCAGTAAATTGAAAAATTTTAAGAGCAGCAGCCCATAATCAACAACATTAACAAATAAAAACACTTTAAATAAATCAATCTGTGTTCAATTTTGAATTGAGTTTATGAAATAATCTATTTTTTGATAACATTCAAATTTATTGAGTTGCACCTGTTGCAATAAGCAATAAATCAATTAATCGCATTGATAAATCAAAATTAACTCAATAATTTCTACTTGCATGATTTGTCATTTTTCTCTCTTTCTACTAAAAACTGGTTGATAAAAAGTCTTCAGTTTGGTGCCTTGGACTCAATTATCCCTTTTTCTGAATGACTATTTTGTTTTGACACTTTATAATTTATTTTATTTGTTGTTTTATTTATTTATTTACAACATCTTCCAGTTCCAGTGTTAAATATTGATTAGAATTTAAATTTTATTGATCTTTGAGAATGTGTTTTAGCTTTCTTATTATGCCTTTACCGTTAAATGACTTAAAAAAGGTCTCAAAACAACAACATTATCACTTATCGCAATAACTTCTGGGTCAATTTATCTTCCAGCTAAACTTGCTACAATGACAGGACTGTGTTTTAGCTGAATTATGTTGTCTATTACCTCTTGTCTCTTCTAATCCAGAAAACAGAACCAGATGTAGGAATAAATGCACTGCAGCTCTTAAAGGTGGGCGTATTATTACTGACTCACACTGTGATCAACAAAGATGCTGCAACACCTCAAATTTCCTTAAATGAGAGGAAAAGACTGAATGAACATTAAAGAAATCAGACAAATGACGCTTTTTGTCGTTGTAACATAATGGCTGCTGGAGGAAATGTAGCTGGTCACAGTGGACTATTTTTAGCCCAACCACCTAACCAAATGTCATCTCAGCTAACCCGACAGTGAAGGTGGAGACCCCACCAAAAAGGCCGACAGACAAAATGAGTCAAACACCGATTCCTGCTGCAGGCGCTGGACATCACGGACACCACCGGACCAATTTTACTGAGCCGCAACCACAAGATTTACATTCTTTGCCCCACTTCAGCTCCTAAAAATCCTCTAACAACAACGTTCGACTTCTTTGAATAAAAAACATTAAACGTTTTGGACAGTAACTTATTGTCGTTTTGGAAAAAAGTACGACATATGAAACCAGTTGTGCTTAAAAACACACTACAAAAGTTCAGCACCGTTAGGAAATGCTGCATTTATGACCAAACTTATCAAACCTGCAAAAGGAAGATGAGATCAGAGATGCACTAATTCGATACTAATATCTGTATCGGTCCTGATATTGAAAAATATTCTAGATCAGACATTAATGACATCCTTAACGGCAGATCTATTCAAAGTTATCAAAAAAAAACTTTGAAAGTTGTGCAAAGTTATCAAAACAATTGTAATTCAGTACATTTAAATCTGTGTTTAAAAAAGGAAAGGTTTTAAGTCAGTTTAGCTAAACTTTGTCCTCTGAGCGACATTGTTTGTCGTTTATTTTACGCTATATTTAGAATTCATAATTTCACTTTCTGAACCATTTTAAAGATTTATTGCAGTTTGTTTTTTCCATGTTTAACCAAGCTAGTAAAGCTACTGGTGTGTTTCAGTGTGCTGTACTGGTGCAGAGTTATCAAATAAAAATGTAATTCAGTAATTCAACAATGTCTTTCTGTATTGTATCGGTATCAGCTGACAATAAAATTCAGATATCGGTATTGGTATTGTTAGTGAAAAAGGCAGATTGGTGCGTCCGTAGATGAGATACATCAATGAAAGCTTATTCTGTATGACTATATATATGGAAATTAATAACTAAGGGAGGTCAGACCTTTCTGTGGTCGGGTCGGAGCAGTTCACAGGATATTTGAGCTCGATGATCGTCCCGTCTTTGTCCTGAAGGATGCCGTTCTCTGCAGTGTAATACTCCACCAGCTCCGACAGGGTGGCGAACTTCTCCCCTCCGTACAGGTCGTAGTAATCTCCTGTGTTTTGGATGCGGATGTGGGTGACCTGTTCACTCACCCTGAAGAAAGAAAACCAGTCAAAAAACAAAATACCTAGAAGAAGGGAAAGTAAGAAAGGTTCTCCAGCTCGTCAGGGTTTAATCTGGCATTTTTCACATCAGATAAAACTGAATTAATAATATGTTTAAATAGTAAAAGCTGATTGTCAAGACACTTCACAAAATTGCAAAAACACTAAATTTGACCAAATATTTGGTCTAGTTTCTACTGCAAACATCTTAGTTCACCTGAAATAAGACAAAACTAACTTACAAGTAGATTTTCACAAAATATAGGAGACTGCTTTAAGTGAATAATTCCTTAATATTGATTAAAAAGAAATAGTTCTACTGGAAGATTATTTCACTTTTAAAAATAAATTTCTTCATGTTATTACAATTTTTTTTTTTAAGATCCAGTTAGTTCCAATTTATCATCTAGTTACAGTGAGAGTTATCAATTGTATTGATCTGTAATACCAATTGGTGAAAATGTATGTTAGTTTAAGAGTGAAAATTGGAATGAGAAAGAGCTCAATTGTTTCTGTAGATTATTCTACAAAGGAGAATCAGAGTATCTGGACACCCACGAGTCTTACATCAGGAACTGACTGCAGAAATCATTGGGGTTAAATATTCATCCTGCTGACAGATTTTCCACTTTAAAATGCAAAGTGTGCACGTATTTCTAGGTGTGGTCATTTATTTTATCTCAAATTCTCCTCAATATGAGAAAAAGCCCCAAATAATTAAACCAACAACAACGTTGTTACTGAATGACCCAGCTTACTCCTGGCGCCTCCAACAACTTTTCTAAAATGAAGTGTCTGAAGCAGTGAAGGCGCATTAAAGAAACACCTGTTAGAAACAGAGGATGATTTTACGATCAGTGAAACCTAGTTGAGTCTAAAGGGCAAAGGTTTCACGACGTCTCATATGCAGTCAGCAGATTTATCACTAATAGTTTCCCCTTTTAGCAACCTGTAGCATGAAGAAGTTTATTTTTAGCCTTTCTCTGTCACATGACGTCCACACATTCATTAAATATCTCCACCTTTATTGTATTCAGTGACATTTTAAGTCTACAGAGGAAATTAGGAAGTAAATAAAGCAGCTGCGTCAGGATCCACAGGAGAGCGGCAGAGCTCAGTAAGTCCAGTTATTACCTGACGGACAGGGAGAAATCACCGACATTTTTCTTGCTGGGTCGAGCCAGAAAGCTGCCATGGATGCCTCGAGACTTCAGGATTTCCTCGGCCTGCAGACCAGTGATGTCTCTGTGGAACCACCTGCATGATATGCAGTGAAGCAGAGACAAAAGGTAAAAAAAATAAAAATAAATTTGTCTCTGATAAGAACAAAGAGGTTCACCTTTGAACAACCACGACTCTCAGCGCTGTTACAAGACAGAGATTAAATAACAGGCCCACAAGAACAGCTTGGTCGCATTTTGAACCTAAAACTATAAATAAAACCAATGCTTTGAGCAAAGTTATTATAATCACATTTTGTGTTTTGTTATTTTGCTCTTCATTCAGCATCAACTCTAACAGAAACATCCTGATTGTAGAGAAAATGTTTTAATCTTTCTGCTAATTCTGAATCAGAAATACTTTTGATTATGAAACATTTTCAACATGCAAATTACATCAGCAGCTTCATTGAATTATGCTATGAAAGATGAAGTTACGGCAATTCGTTAGACCTCACATCTGACACCCGTAACCCAGAAATCTGGCGCAAAAGCTGAGCTCAGAAATATTCAAAATGCAGCATAAAAATATGTTGTTTTTTAATCAAAAACTTCATTTAAAGTGTTTGTGATTGTGGTTTGAATGAGCCACAATCACAACTTAAATTTGGGTCAGGTAACATTTTAACCAGCTACTGTTTGTCTGTTTTGCTCACTTTTTAAAGAGATATTGATTCCTGAAATAATCCAGCTTTATTCTGCGTTTAACAGCAACATTAAGGCACAGATTACACAATTTAAACTTTAAAATGATCTTTTACACAGAAACAAGAGATTCAAAGTACTTGAATCTTGAGGATACAGAAACAGATTTTAAACTTTAAAGCTTCCTTTTTGTCTAAAGCAGAGACTATTTCGCACACAAGGCTTGAGAAATCACATGATAGAGGAACAGAGCAAAAGTCGGTGAACGTCTGGCAAAAGACAAGAGAAGGAGGAATGGAAACAGAGAAGTTGTCATCAAGCAAACACAAAAGAGACACGACCAGAGATGACTAACGGAGCGTTACAGAGTCCGGCACAGGCTTTGACTCACCGAACCATGTTGTCTCCTCACTTTTTCTGGGACGAGAGAGAACAAGGGTCACTTGTACCTGTGCAACACGTGCAAACTCAAAAGCACAAGCCTTTTCTTTTTCCTTTTAGATCCTTAATCTCACAAAAAAAGAGTAAAGATTAACTTTTTAGCTACTTCCTCTCTCCTTGTGCACTTTAACACATGATGAGTTCTCTCTTTCTTGCACGTCTGCAAGAAAGAGAACTAACCAGACGACTGACACAAACGTCTTTCCATCTAACATCAGAGCTATCGCATCTATCTCTCACTTTATTGCATCACATTCACAAAACACCAATAAATGTTCCTCCTCTCAGCACCTTCCTGCAGTCTGACCTCTTCCTACCTCGACCCAGCGCCAACCAAAAGCACTTACTCTTCTCAGCTGCTCCTGAAAACAACTGTCACTCGCCAGGACGTTCACACAGTAAACGTCTGTCTCTTCCCCCTTCTGCGTCGTTCGCTCTCTTCCTTCCTTTTTACGTCTCCTTTCACAAAATAGTGAAAGCAAGACAGGAACAAAAATAGCTGACAGGCCGGAATTCCTCCAGCAGATAGAGACGCAGCTTTTTTCTGTTTTTCTTCTTCTCGCTCTCGTTTCTTCTCGTTTCTTAATAACAACCACAACAAGACCTCATCGAATCTGAGAGCAGAGAAGGTTACGGCTCCATCACTGGAGTTTCCTGTGCAGATCCATTCACTGGTGGATCCACCAGCTACTCCATCGTGCTTCACAGAGGTTCAGATATGAAAAAACTCTGACGTGGTGTGCGCTTCTTTGTGTCTCAATCTTCCCACCTGTCTGCCACTACTGCCGTTTCTCCTTTACTTCCAGGTGTATGACTGTGTGTGCATGTAACACACAAAGGTCAGAGTCACTGAGCACTTCCTCATTTGCAATCTGACCTTCCCCCCTCTGCAAAGCACGTCTGTGTGGGTGTGTTTGAGCTGCTAAAGTATTTGCAGTAGTAAACATTTAATCAAAATTTGTCATTTTGTAAAGGATAAAAGAAATGCTTCCTCCTAAAGCATCACAAACAAACAGTTTGGATTTAATCCACTAATTGTTTCCATCCACATCAACATTGAACCAGTTCTTCAAAGCCAACTTTGAAGCTTTCAGAGTGAGAAATTTTGGAGGAATACACATAAAGCACAGATCGCTCCTCCCTGCCCCCAACGCGCGCTAGCACATTTTAGCACACATGCAGCCCTGCAGGTGTCGTAGTGGTTAACGGCGGCTGCTTGCATTTTATTCCTCTCATTTCACTGTAGTGCTCTGCAACAGTTATAAAGCTGCTCTGACTTTTTGTCCCTCCTCCAGACACACACACACACACGCCCACACGTGCAGCACTCATTCTGGTTGAGTTGTCGCAGCCGCAGAGTGACAACAACGATGTTTCCCCCGATTCTTTGGTCAATGCTCTGAGAGTTGCAACACATGAAGCTGCTGCAGAGCACCAGACTGTTGCCGCTCGCAGGAGTTTAATGCTTCTAATGCTCACAATGTTTACACAACTTCTTCTGTGCATAAAGCCGTTCAGTTATGTTCCTCTTTAGTGTATTGGCTGGTTAAACCCGTCAACGATCCCTATCTGAGTACGTCTGTCACCAAAAATGCATGTGACCATTTGACTATTTACTGGTAAAGATTTAAAGTTTTATTAAAGCTGTATAGTCTGACTTTTACTATCTATAAATTCAACCAGAAATGTTTGGACATTTATTCAGTAGCGGAAAAATGCCTAATAAATGGATTTTTTTGTTCATTGGAGTTACAATAGTTTGTAATAATAAAATATACGTAACAGAGGGACTTCAGCAATTTTACAGGGTAAAATGTTTCTATTTAATTTATTTTAATCATTTATTTTCTAAAGTCCCATTTTCAGAAAGTCCTCAGTAAAATACAAAAAATCACTATAAATATATGGAAAATATTTTATGAGCATTTTAAGTTTAAAAACCAGAAACAGCAAGGAAGGAAGGATAGAAGGAAAGAAAAAAGGATAGGAGAAAAGAAGGAAGGAAGGAATAAGAGAGGAAGGAGAGATCGGAGGGAAAAAAGGACATAATGAAGGAATTTGCTGTGAAGTTCAGATGAAAAGTTTCTCAGAGAACCAAAGGATACATCCTATAGAAGGAAAGCAGGAAGGAAGGAAGGATACAAGGAAGAACAGTAGAAAGAAACTTAAGAACACAAGGAAAGAAGGAGCAAACAATCTAGAACAAATCTGAAAATTAACTTTAGTTTAAATTTGACTGCCTTCTCACCCAAAGTGAAACAATTTTACATCAATTTCTGAGATTTTTTTTTTTAATGTTTGATCAAATGTAAAGCTGTTCAACCGTCAACGTATCGGTGATTTCATGTTTTAGATCCCTTTATCTTTTACTTTAAAACCAAAAAAATCAAAATAAGATGAATAAATTTAAAAAAGCAAACTAGAAGTTAAATGGTTTTAAGTTTCTTCTTGTCTAATGAAATAACTTTTTACCAGCGTTCAATCAATAAGTCACACCTTCCAGAGACAATTTACCAACAAACCACCAGATTCATCAACCGAAAGAAAAAAAGAAAAGCAGCAAAGTGGAAAAAAGTGAAAGCAGGAGAAAATTTCACAGCATCTTGTTGGAAATAAAAACAGAGATATCAGGTAAAACGTGAAACACTCACCCACAAGACATTGTTGGGGCTCCTGTCGGTGTCTGCGCAGCGTTGGGTTTGTCCTGATCAGGAAGTGACGGCTACAGATCCAGGATGGAGTGAAAACTGTCACGGTTTTTTCCATTCACAGTTTATTTACTTCTTCCTTTCTCCATTTTCTGGTGACCGATCAGCAACCAGCCCGACTCCAGCCAGCAACTCTTCCTCCGATAAGCTATCAAAGCCGCGCCGCCCTTCCCACCCTGTAATTTACTCTAATTCTTCCTAATTATTTCACTATCTGCAGAAGGAAAATGTGTCTTTTCCTGCCGACTCTCCGCTCACAACCGGCTCCACGAGGAAGAGCGCGCCGGCTTTTATCGCCACCCTGGATCTACATTTGCCTCCATGTAAATTTTGCCCCATCTTTCGAGGCCTGCATGCAAACGACAGAAAGCTCTTCACGCTCAGTGTTCAAATAAAAGAGCACTGGGCTAATATCGGCGTCAGGTAGACGAGCTGGAAACAATCGACCCAAAAGCTGATTTTAAAAGCCAGTTGAAACATATTAATGAATACACAGGTTTAAAGTATTTATACTGCTGATTTATTGATATTTTTTTATATATATTTGTGAAGTAAAGTGAAAAAAGTATTGTGTGCATTTGCATTTTTTATTCTGGCACATCTAATTAAAATCCAGTGCAACTGAAACGATTAATCGGATTAACTGTGATGCATCGATTATTGAACTAATAGTCAACTAATTTAGTAATCGAATTGTTAATTGGAGTATACAGACTAAAAAAGGTAATTTTCTGAAATAACATATTCAGAGCAGTAATTAAGCCAAAACTGCACAAGAATTTTTTAATTTTTCATTTGAGATTAAAAAAACCTCTTTGCTTATAAATATATTTTACTCAGAACTCCTCAAGTAGCATTTTTAGTTTTATCTATTTCAAATTCAGTAAAAAAGAAAATCAATACTAAGTTTAAGTCAAACAGAAAAAAGTAAATTTTTGGCTGCAGATTTGACCTTTGCTACAAATGTTCAAGTGTTCACTTACTGAATGTTATTTTATTGCATTTTAGGAAACACAATGTTAATTTTCTTATTAAAAAGGAATTTATGTGTTAATTTGCATCCTTTAATGTATTTCTAATATTGCATAAAAAAGGCTCAGTGGTTAAATAAAAAATATGCAGAATGTGCCAGTTTTTCATCTGATTAATAGTCAGAATAATTGAAGTTTCTTCTTATAATTTGTCTCCTACAAAAGCACAAAAGTTACTTTATTTTGTAAAAAATTGAGACATTTTATTATGTACAGATTTGATTAAAGAAATAAAGAAATAGAAGGAATAATGAGAAACATTTGACTTTTTTATTGTAGGTCATAAAAACAAACAGCGACAATAAAAACAACAAGGTTGTAACAATAATAGTATTTTGTAAGGTGAAACATAGCAACAGACAATAAGAAAAATTAAATAAACTTAAAAGATTGTTATCTTTCCCAAAAACTGTCCAATGTACCAAAAAGCAAGTGGAGATGGTTTTATTTTATTATTGTTTTTTAGCATTTGAGGAAAAGCCTCAGATGAGTATATCTGTGGTTCTGTTAGGAATGTAATGGTTCTGGTTGTGTGTGCACAAAGAGCTGGTCCCAGTTCAGCTCATTTGATGGGCCAGTTGGGAGGACGGAAAGGAGAGGAAGTAACAGACCGGACGCATCGATGGCGCACGGTAACCCGCCCCGCCTGAAACACACTTACACCCATCAAACGTACCGGTACCGACTCAGAGACAACATGGTGGCTTATAACAAAAACGCCGGGAGTTTCACAGGATCCTACAGGTGAAAGTGACGCAGTAAAATCCCCCTGTGACCTAAAAGTTAATACAAAGAACCGGGACGCCTCAAACATGATCGGTTTAATGACACACACACATATATTACACGCGCTGGATCTGCTGTCGGGACAGGAGCTGCCTGCATGTCAGTGCTCAGGTGATCCCAGAAGGAGAAATGCTTGGATTTAGCTTCCCGTCGTTTATCTACATTTCCAGTCCTTCTATAAACTCCGGCTGCTGTCCGCAAGTGCAGAGCAACGACTGACCTGACTGTGCTGTACAAGGTGGGTAAAATAAATGACATCTGCTACATGGAGGTGAGGTGAGCGTGACTAGCCTCAGTCAGTGAGCGAGATGGGAAAAAGTGCGATGGGATTGGTCAGCGCGGCACCTGCATTTGCTGTGAAGTCTGGGACTGGTTCTGAGCCGTGACGTCGGGCCCCCGGCTGGCCAGGCGGCTCAGGATGTTCCTCTCAGACATCTGCAGCCGCACGGCCACGGGGGGTATCCTGGCGATGGTGGCTGGCAGACGAGTGACGTCAGCCTTCATGTCGCTCAGCAGCTCCTCCAGCTGTTTGAGGACTGGTGACGAAGCAGAGCAACAGTGACGGCTTATTATCACCACTAAAAAACAACTAAACTAACAAGAACAGATAAAATAAAATAAACACATAAATAAAGAAGGGTATTATCTATTTTTCATGGGCATAATGTCATTTCATAAAACAACCAAGCTACACTGCAAAAACACAAAACCTTACCAAGTATTTTTGTCTAGTTTCTGTACAAATATCTAAGTACACTAGAAATAAGACAAAACCTGTAAGTAGCTTTTCTAAATGAAACAAGAGCTTGTTTTACATCAGTACCTCCTTAATATTGATGAAAAAGTACAAGCTCCACTGGCAGATTATTTCACTTATGGGAAAAATATCTTGTTATAATTGAAATAATCTGCCAATGGAGGTATTTAATCAATATTAAAGAATTACTGACTTGAAACAATCTCCTATATCCTGATGAAAAGTTAGTTGTAAGTTGTTTTTGTCTTATTACTAGTTACTGGTTTCTATGTTTTTATGACTTTTTATTTTTGCGTTATTATAATATAAAGCACTTTGAACTGCCTTGTTGCTGAAACATTCTAAATAAACTCGATTGATTAAGATTTTGTATTTCTGCAGTGTTGCAAACTGCCCTGAGATTTTCTGATCAGTTATTACTATTTAAACATATTAACTCAGTTTTATCTAAATCCTGACAAGTTGGAAAACTCTTTTGACATTTCACTTCTCAGAAAGTTAAAATCAAAAACTAATTTCACTTATAACAAGACATTTTTCACCGTGTTTTAAATAAAATAACCCGCCAACAGAACAAGAACTCTTTTTTTTTAAATCAATTTTAAGGAATTATTGACCCAGACCAAGTTCAAATATCTTGTTGAAAAGCTAATTGTAAGTTAATTTTGTCTTATTTAAAGTGAAGTAAGATATTTGCACAAAAAAGTAGAAACTAGGCAAAAATACTTGGTGACATTTTGTGTTTTTGTTATCATTGTTACAGGTTTCTGCAGATTTCACCAACTCAAATTTAAGACTTTTTTTGACCATTACGAATTAACTTTAAGATCTGGATCATGACAGAAATGTACAAAATAAAAATCTACAGCCAAAAATATCTGATATCGTGTACAGCCGTGAATCGAGGTGAGACCTGGATTTGTCAGTGTTTCAGTTTCTGCTTCAGAAATTGTGACGTTGTTGTCACGCTCTATCCTTTAACATTTTACTGCCATCAAATCTAAAAGTGCAACGGTATTTTCTGGCATTTAAAAGGGTTCCTTCTTTAAAAAAATATTTTTAGTGAACATGAGGCAAATATATTATCATAATGTTTGCAATGCAACCATTCAGAATGGAGAAGTTGGTAATTATATCTACCCACGTTGTTACATGAGATCATTGTGACAACAGACACACCCTAATATTAATTTGTAACTGACCAAAATCTACAAAACACAGTAGGATAGTCATTTCCCTTTTTTTTTTGCCTTGCGGCATGTAACTTACAAATCTGCACACACATTTCTGTAAACAGATTATTTGTTAGAAATAAAGGTCAGCATCAAAGAGGATTCTGCCCTACATTCTGACATTTAGGGTGACATTTGTCAGTAATGAAAATTATTATCACATGCAACCTCCTCTTCTCTCTTTTAACGCCTCTGCATTGTTGCACTTCATTAAATCAGTACCGTCTTCCACTACAGCAGAAATCATTTCATGTCTACCTGCAGAGCCTTTCCGTCGTCGACACCGTGCAAATTAAACCGTACTGAATGGACAGCTTCCTGTATCTCTGTTCAGAAGTATTTAATGAATGGAAGTGCATATGAAAGAAACATGAAAACACAAGTTTCACACATTTAAACGACTAATTTTTCCCAACGAGCTGATCAGATTCCTTTACAGAAAAAAGAATCAAATCTAAATGTGATAAGATGTGAAGCTAATAATTGCACACCTGTGAATTTTAACTGTAGGTTTTTTTAAATTTTTCCATGAATACAATTAAAACAATGACACCTGAAACAGAAATTTAAAAACATTTTTTCTCTATTTTGATCCATTCAAATTCAAAATTTAAATTACTTAAACTAGTTGAAACTGAATTGGGCAGTCTTTGCTACACTAAAAAAAAATAAAAATACAGTTTGTTTTTTGTGAAGCTTTAATTATATTGATGGAGAGCACCAATATAATTAATCTTTTTTTTTTTTTTTTTTTTTTAGATTTTTTCAGAATGAAAGCTGCAAACAGACTGTTTATTTGATAGACTGGACTATTTTACACTTTATGATGTTTTTATATTTCCATGGTGTGAATCATTTTGAACTGCCTTGTTGCTAAAATGTGCGGCACAAATCAACTTGATTGATTGATTTGCTTGCAGCAAGTAGCTTGGGGTGTTTCTGCATTGATTTTCCATGTTTTGCATTCGTGGATCTTCTCCAGGTATTCCAGCTTCCCCCAAAAGTCCAAAAACATGTTGAATATTCTACCTTGCCCTTACAGGTATCGCTGTGTGTGTGATTGTCTTGTATGTCTGTGTTTTTTCTGATGATCGATGGAGAGAAACACCAACACCTCAGCACCCTTGTAAGAACAAGCAGGTACAAATGATGGATGAAACGGAGATTTGGCTTTCAGTAAAAATAATAGTAACACATTTGATTTATAAACGCTGTACAATACAGATTTAAAACAGCAATAATAAAAAAAAAACACTGTTCTAAAGAAACAACAAAGATTGTTGTTGATGTGGTTCTTGTTTATATTCAGCATTTCTAATTTTGCTCTAATCTTGTTTACATTGTTTATTTTTAACGATCCTAATAAAAACCAAACTTGCTTGTTTTTGGTCAGTACTGATATTTTTCAGCTAATCCACACTGTGCCTTTGTACATTTTTATGTCTATTTGTTCTGTTCACATTGAGATTTTCTTTACTGAATGCCTTTTGACTCCCCTGGAGAATATCTGAAGCGTTAAAACAGCACTTATTTAAGGCTTTAACAAATTTAATTATCTTCACTTCTTCTGTTTTTTTTGCATAAATAGAATAAAAGCTTTCACAGACCACAGAAGTGGTAAAATGTGAGAATGTCTATACAGGAAACACATACAAGTTCCATGCTAACTTTACCTTTATGCAGTACTGCATTGGCAGGCTTGTTTCCAGACATGGACTCTTTGCTGAGGTGCTGATGCGACTCTGCGAGACACTCCACCTCGCTGAAGCGAGTGTTGAGGGCCATGGAGGGGTGAGCCGGGTCCTCCGTCATGTTCAGGTAGGCCGCCCTGCGCAGCTGCTCCTCGATCACCAGCGCCTGCTCCAGTAGCTTCAGGAAAAAACAAACCAGAAACACTCAGTAAGGTGTGACACAAGCAGGCCAGAACTCTTTGCAGTTACTTAGAAAGTTTGTTTCACCTTGAACCTGCGAGCCAGAAACTTATTCTTGATCTCCAGGAAGTTCCCTCTGCTCATTTCCCCTTTGAAGGGCTCGTTGATGATGGCAAACCTCACATCGTTCTGCACATCCTGCCATCGAGCGTAGCCGTGTCTGTGACATGAATGTCAAGGGCAACAGCAACAACGCTAAAGGTTCTGGACAAGCGAGAGCGAAGACATTTTATGTGGCTTTTAAGGACAATCTCTGAATCCAAAAAACATGGATAACTATTACCTCCTATGAAAGTTCAAATAAAAGCTTTTCTTAATTACATGTTTAGTGTAATTATTTAAAGGGGAACTATCATGAAAAACTCACATTTTGCACATTTTTGTTTTTTCATTTGGATCTCAAATGCTCTTAAAAGCAGCTCACGGGCTTAAAAATACAAACAAAACAAAAAAAACACCCAGCTGTCTTTGGAAATAACTGAATGTTTTTTGGTGTCTGGAAAACAAGCCAGTTCAAAACCTACCAGATTGTTGAGTCACACTGTGCCGTTACCTAGCAACACCAGCAGGGCTCCAGTAAGTTTGGTCAGCTGGATTTACTGCGTATTCACTGTACAATGGCTGCTGGAAAAGCAAGTGTTTTGTTGTTGATTTAGCATTCAGAAATCACTTCCTGCATTCTTGTTGGTTGGCCAGCAGCAGCTTATTTGAATTTAAAGTGACAAGAGATTTTAAAACAGCTCATTCTGAAAGAAGGTCAAAATCAGCAGAACTGACCAGACTAAAATCTCATCATCTGAGAATGATTTTGTGCAAAAAACTTGTTTTGTAAAGCCCCTATATTTCTCCTAACCTGTTCTTTGAAGCACAATAGGTCACCATTAAGACAAGAATTTGGTTTTTAAAATGCCAGCAATCACCCATAAAAACTGTTTTGCTAATAAAAGTGTTTAAAGGATACTGTATGATTCCAGCCAACAGCCAGTAGTCATGGCGACGGTGCCAAATCTCATAAGTCTTCTTGGTGACGGTGGCGGCCCTCTCTTCATTCTGCCACAGGGAGTGAAGCTCTGGGAAGAAGGACAGAAAGGTCAAAGAGACAGACAGGAAATAGAAAAAAAAAAGAGGAAGGAAAGTGCATCCACCTGTGAAACCACCGTCTGCGATGTTGAACATGAACCTCTGCTTGGAGGCTTTCTTCTTCTCCTCACTGATGTTAACCGCAGATGCAGCTGTTCCTCCCTCTTTGCCGTTCTCGCCATTCTGCAGTTTTCCAGAATCGTCTGTTTTTATCCCGTCCTTCTCCTCTTTTTGCTCTGCAAAGTGTAAAAAACCCATCAGTACTCTTCAAGATCTAGAGAGGCAACACATTTGGTTGCAAATACAAAGAAAAACAAAACAAAAATATATATTTTTATTTTTGGTTGAATTGGTGTCCCCAATAATTCACATCTTTCCTGTGCAAAGACATGAATGTTTTACTGTCCATAAAACACAACAAGAGTTAAGACTCCAGCTTCCACCTCGGCTGAATGCAGTTTTTACAATACTCTGGTTTGTCCGTTTACCAGCTCAGATTTATTAGACTAGCACTATTGTAGTCGAGGTTCTGCTTGTACTTGGCAGAACTGCCAAAACAGTATTAACGTCCATCTTCTGTATTTTGTCAAAAGCCTCCACACAACCTCCCAGGCGATGACCCATGTAAACGGGATAACAAAGGACAATCTGAGACTATTAGCCCTTAACAACAAAACACAGAACTACAGCGATGTAGTGGCATAAGCTGGAATTTATCATGTCCTCCAGATCGACTGCATTTGTAATTTAAGAAACCTCTGGTATGTTTACAATAATCACATGGTTGATTTGGGTGTTGCCCACTAGTGTAGGTGTATGTCTACCAAACTTTCACAATACAAGCTTTGAAAATTAAAGAGAACATTCTGTGTATGTTAGTGGAACGGTAGCCATGTGAGTTAATAAAGTAAAATAAACAGAAATAAAGATAAAGTGATTATTATTATTATAATTATTAATATATTTTATAATCATTAAGAAAATTCTAATAACATTTTATAATAAAATATTTTTTGATTTTTTAATAATAAAAATATATATACCGTAATTTCCGGACTATAAGTCGCGACCTTTGTCTCGCGCTTTCAGTCCTGCGGCTTATACAATGATGCGGCTTATTTATACATTTTTTTTCTAACGGCCACCAGGGGCGCTCGACCAGAAAAGGTAAGAGTGAGACGGGGAATATATGTGTAGAGGAAGACGCAAGTTTAATGTAACGTAACACCTCTCCTTGCTCTGGAGGAAGATGAAGTGACTTTACCGGTATGTTTTTTTTAACCAGCCCTGTTAGTGCTGTGCTACTACCGTGTTGCTGCTGTGTTACTACCGCGTCTCAGTGACTTTTACCGGTATGGTTTTTTAACCAGCCCTGTTAGTGCTGTGCTACTACCGTGTTGCTGCTG